>CAEFZP010005769.1:0-273345 GCA_903064625.1 Mallotus villosus | reverse complement strand
ACTGCTGTTTCGCAGGAACAGCCGTTTCTAGTTTCTTTTTGCCCCCCTAAGCCTCGGTCAATATTTGGACTACATAGAGAACGTCGGTGTCAATAGTTTCGTCTTGGTAGCGATTGAGTTGCTATTACTTTTATTTACGTTCCGTTGCACAGTTTAGAAGGATGCAACGTTTCTGTGGCAAAAAGTGTCTTTTGTTGGCAAAGGGTACTCAGTTGTAGCCTACTTCACTGCGTCAGAACACTCTAGCAACGAGGCATGGATACGACGTGCATAGAGACTGTTGCACAGCAAGGATGGTATCGTGCCGCCCCCCTAAGCATCCGTAAATATTTGGATTACTTAAAAAACATAATGTCAAAAGTTGGTAGCCATTGAGTTGCATGTATTTTTATTTATGTGGCTAACTTGCTAGCCACAGTCACTGACGCTACTAACGTCACGAAACACGCGTGACTACCTCTAGCAGAACATTAGTTTAGCAGCTTGTAAACTTCTGGGAGATAACTAGGCTAACTATAGCTTTAACGCTGCTGCAGAAACACCACAAGCAAACAGGCCAGGGTGATAACTATTTATTCATTTTACTTTGTGATATGAAACACAATTGTGAAGTGTAATGTACAATATAAGCTGATTTTAATTTAGGAACTACATCTACTTTCGGAAACAGTAGTCAACTATTTCACTGAAGCATTAGCATCATGACATTAGCCTATGTTGCCCGGGCAACACATACTACAGCGGTCTATGATCTATCGGTTTTCAATTGTTAAAATAAACATTCCTCACAAATACATTTTCGTTGTACGATTTATTATGACATTAGATTACAAGTAAACGATTTGTTGGTGAAATATTCATTATAGCCCAGCGGCATAGCAGACCAATTGTTCAAATTGTTCTAAAAGCACCAAAATTGGCACACGTGTAGATTAATACATTCTGAACAATTTTGGATATGGAGGCATTCAAGATTCTCCCCGTAGCACATTTGGCGGCCATTTTTTGTAAATGGCCGCTATTTACCATTAGCGTCATTGAATATGTACCATAATTTGTCTTTTTGTGGATGCTTGAGGTGATAATTGTGCTAGAGGTGATAAGTATTGTACAATTACACATACTTGTGTGCTTACCAAATAAAATGGCTACCATTTTACAAGAATTTTACTTTGCAGCGGCAGCGGTGGTGGCAGTGACGGCGGCTGCAGTAATAGTATAGTGTTGATAGTCATGGTACTTGTAGTAGTAGCTTGTGGTAACATGGTGGTGTTTTGTGTCTTTGCAGGTGAGGCTTTGATAACCATTCAACTGGTGGTGGATTACAGCAGCAGCAGCAGCACCACCTGACATCAGAGACGCGTTGTTCCAGACTGCAGCCATGGCAAAGAAGTTCCAACTGGTCGATACTTTTGAGCAACGTACTCCCACAACACCTCCTGAGACAAACTGGAAGCTGTGTCTTGTATGTCAAGAGGAGACAACAGAGTCACTTGTGTGCCCAGTACTGTCTAAACGCCGAGACCCTGGGAGTGGATACACGACAATGGCTGCAAACTTGGTCAGGAAGTACCATTCCAAGTGTTTGTTGGCTCTTTACTATCGTGCAAAGACCACTGTAGAAACCGAGCAGAAAACTGACCATGAAGGTGTGATGTCAAGAATCGTACTGGCTGAACTGGTCTTGTATATCGAGGAAACCTACCTAGAAGAGGGCACCGCCCCAGTCTTCAGACTCGCAGATCTTGCAAAGCTATACACGACAAGAATGGAACAGCTCAGGGTTGCTTTGTGCAAGAAAGTTAATAGCACAAGGCTGAAAGAGCGCCTGTTAGCCCAGTTACCAGGCCTGAGATCCCAGAGCAAAGGCCGAGATGTTCTACTAGCGTTTGATGAAGACATTGGTGAAGCGCTAGGCAAAGCCTGCGAGCAAGACTATGACACTGAGGCAGTTCACATTGCGCGTGCTGCACAGATAGTTCGGCGATATATGTTTGAAGACACTGACCGATTCCGTGGATCATTCCCGGGCGGTTGTCAGGAGGACTCTGTGCCAAACGTACTAGTTGCAATGGTAAATATGGTGCTGGATGGCCCCAGCATCAAGAACCAAAGCCATTCCTCTACGAGACAAGCAGCTCTTTCCATTGCGCAGCTTCTCAAGTTCAACAGTGTCGAGCAAAGTTGGAAGCAGGGAGCAACCAAGACACAGGAGCCTCCAGCTGTCAGACACAGTACGTCTCAAGAAACTCCTCTTCCAACCTATGTTGGGCTGATGCTGCATGCTGAAACACGCAAGAGAGGACTTGTGGACAAGCTCTTCTCTCTGGGCCTAAGCATCTCATATGACAGAGTCCTGCGTCTTTCTGCACAGATGGGAAACAGCGTGTGTCAGCTGTACCGCATAGAGCAAGTGGTCTGCCCGCCTACCCTGCGTAGCAATGTGTTCACAACTGCGGGTTTATTGTTTTTAAACTCCCGGATGGCGGAAAGCAAGGGGGAACCATCAGAGTTGTTGTGGCGAACTTCAACCTCGCTACCGACTGGTTGCCTCTGAGTTTTCGGATTCTCCCACGGCTACCGACCCGCCCGTGTTTTGCACCCGCCGTGCTTTATGATCTATGTACCTGAACAGACTCAAACAATGACAACCGCGAACGAGCTGTCCGCCGAACCAGACGGCTGCGTGGGCTGTCCCGGAGACTGGGGAGGGAATAGACTTGGCTGGGGCCGGTAAGTGCTATCTTCTTCCATTTCTCACCTGTCGGGGCCCGCCGCTGTTAGCGCTAGCTGTGTTTTAGCCTCATTGTTTCCCCTAGACGAACGACGACCGCAACACTATGAGTAGGCTAAATGCTTGAAAATATCACTAGAAGGAAAAAACGTCAAGGGACGGACCCACCTGCAACCGAAGGAACCGAGGAAAAAATCGCCTTTGCTGCCTGCAGAAAGTTGGGAATTCTTTAACTTTATGCAAATGAAAGCAATTTGCTGCCTGCTTAGAGCCAATCAGTTTGGCGTGTGTGTGATTTGGAGGACAACGTAGCTGAGGGGCGGTAGTAATCAAAAAGCATTTTAGTGTTATAGCCTAGCGATTGTACTTCGTGTGATTCTCCTCAAAGTAAGTTATTTAAACTTATTTCGCTGTGTTGTGTCTAAACTTAACAGTGTGTCAGGCTAGAAGTTTGTAAGATAGGGTTTACAGCCAGTTATTTTTGCGAGTGAAACCGAAACTAGGGCCATTGTATACAGAAACAGAGGCGTGGCCAAGCGCTGGTCTGCATTTAAGGCAGCTAGCACACCTGTGGCAGCCTCGCCTGGCAGCCTCGGGCACTAAGACTCGGTCAACAGAGAGTCCACTTACTTAGGAAGTTAAAATCTTTCAATATTTGCAACAAAATTCTAATCGTGTTCTATCAGTCATTTATCGAGAGTCTCTTAACCTTTTCTTTCATTTGCTGGTTCGATGGCCTCTGTGTTAAGGACAGGAATGGCCTGAACAGCATTGTAAAGGTGTGCTCCAAAATAATCGGAGTTCGACAAAACGACTTATTCTCCCTTTGGGAGAGGCGCGTGGTCCAAAAAGCTAAAACAATAGTAAACCAAAAGGACCACGTCCTCTTCCCAGAATTCAGATTAATGCCTTCAGGCCGGCGCTTTGCAGCACCAAGCAGGAAAACGAAGCGCTATTCTCAGTCTTTTATTCCGTCTGCTGTCAGGCTGTTAAACCTGGACAGCAGTGTCTGGACATGATTCTTGTTGCTGTACCACTTGGGTATCAGTGTCGTTGTTAGGTACCCTACTTATTTATTTACTTGGATCTGATGTTTTTTATTCTTTTAACTGTGCAGGCCTACTCATGCCCAGCCATTGTGTCTCTCTGACATATCCTGTGTCCTATTTATTGTTTTTTATTTGCTGTATATTGTCTGTTATGTGTTGCTTAGTGTGTGTAGGACTGCTGAACTGAATTGCCCTCTGGGATAAATAAAGTTGTTTGATTGATTGATTGTGCTCCAAGATCGCTCTGGCAAGTGCACGCTTGTCATCATTGGGCACCTTGCTGCTGAAGAGAGCCAGGGGTAGCATCTCACCCATCAGGTACCAGCGATGCCTCTCCAGCGCCTTGATTGCTGATGCTGCAATGCCCTCATCTACAGCCTTGTATGCCTGCAGGTGGTGGTAGAGTGTCAGGTCATTCCAGGCAGCATCTACAGCTTTCTCGCAGGTCAACCAACACTTTGCATAGATGTGTGTAATGAAAATGGCAAATGCCCGAATCTTCGGCACCTGCTGCCGTGTGGTGATTGTGCCCTGGGGGAAGCAATGCGATGTGCTGCTCCATCAAAGCCAGCTTGAGAGTATAGAGCAGCTTGGCCATCCATCGTGCCTTGTGGAGCGCTCCTGGTCGTTGGAAGGTCACTGCAGTCTGCTCTTCACCATCTGCATCCAGAAACACAAGACACAGCTGCACAAACTCATGGTTGTCCCCTCGCTTGTGCTCAGTGACTTCTGTTGCGCACCTGACAAGTTCAGCACGTAAATTGCCCAGGAGAGGTTGCTCGGTGTTGCCAGGAATGTAGCAGGACCATTGGCTGCTGGATTCTTGTGGTAACAGGTTCCAGTTTTCTCTCAGACATGTGAACAAGGTAACCTCTGGCGAGCGTGATGACTCCACCTTCAGGTCTGTAAAAACCTGGTTCAGGAGGATCTCACCAATGTGGTGCCGGCACCCAGACCAAAGCAGTGGTCGGCCCAGTGAGAGCTGTATGGCAATGCAGGCTGCTGTGATATGGCCGGCGTTTGATGCAGTGGTGTCAAATGCCATGTTGACAACCTGGTCAGCGCAGCACCAGTCCTGCAGCAATTTGCTTGTCAACCGGGCAATGATCCCTCCGCATGCCTCATTGGTCTGCTTTTTATACGCCGGGACACCAAGCAGTTTCACCCGCTCTGCATCTCCAACCATCACTGTAAGACGCTCCTCCAACTGGCGCATATTGCTGAGCATCGGTGTTAATTTGCTGTCCCAGTGTAGGGTGCACAATTGAGGTGGTGTCCACTGCTTGTGCTGTTCCTCACTGATTGTCTCCAGCACTTGGCGTCTTGCTCGGTCAGCTGTTGCGTAAGATGCAGAGAGATGTGTACATTCGCCGTCTGACTCTGCAACAAGGCCACGTGTGAAGGCAGCCTGTTGCATTGGTGACATCTTCAACCTTGTAGCCAGTGACACGACACTTGGTCGGCTAAGGATGTCATGTGAAATGAAGACGTTTGTTCCAGTCTTCTTATGCTTGTGGGATGGTTCGCCCTCAGATGGTGGATAGACGGTGTTAGTATCCTCCTCTGACTCCTCATCACTCTCCGACTCCAAGCTGGACATTGCCGTCACCTCCTCCAGCTCCTTTTCACAGCGGGACTGTCTGACTGCTGAGGCAGCTTGACGCTCCTCTCGCCGCTTCACCTTGAGCTGCAGCTTTTTGTCCAATACACCAAATGTGGCCACTCTGTCAGACTTCATGCTGGCCAGGAAAGCTAGGTCTTCTGAGTTATCAATCAGCTTTTCAACATTTGGAGGCCACAGCGGAAATGTGGCATCAAGTCTGCACTCCATTTTCTCCAATTGTTTTGCTGCTGTCTCACTGGAGCGCCTGGCCTGGGAGATTTTCCGCAGCTTGTGGTTCGCATTGACTAATTCTACTATCTTCTGGCACACACGATTGTCGCTCACCATTTGGATGTTGGCTTTTTTGTAAAATGGCAGCACCTGCTTCAAGACAAGCTTGGCTGCCTCGAACTGTGACAATGCTCCATTTGCACCAGGTTTCTTGGCAAGCATGCAGTGCAAGATCTGACGACCAGTTGGCAGTTTGGCCCCGGTGATGATGCCATCCACACTGGTGATGCTGGGGCCCAGACCAAAGACCAGGTTGCGACTGCTAGTCTGGCAGGGACCAGTTGGTGAGGGCAGCATCTTAGGAGAGCTGGATCCTGGGGTGGGTTGTGTTGTGCAGTGCCTGAGAATGAAAAGGATACAAGTTCAAGGATAGTGTTTAAATCATATCTTACCATACTTAATATCACTCAATTATGATAAACCATTGTTGCATAAGCCTCAAATTTCTGCTGTACATAGTCTAACTTCACTATTACCGTTACATCACTACCAGAGTAGCTAGCTGTGCTTGCAAATATAGTTTATTAATTTACTGTAACATCTACAATGCTACTCTTAATAAACATTAGACATCTATACTCTGAATATGACATCGTCCACTCTAGAATACTGTTGATGTTAAGCTTTCCCCCATGGGATTAATAAAGTATCTATCTAGCTATTATCTATCTTAATAGCTTAGCTAACATATATAGCTAACGTTAGCTAGATGAAATGAGCACCAAATACCTATAAATATGACTTAAATGACTAATGATAAATAAGTATACAAAGACACAACTACAGATATGATAGTAATATGTAATAATACATACCCACCACAGAAAGATCACCTCAGTTTTCTTGAGCTGTAGTATTGTTTACCTCAGATCTCCATGGCGACCATTGAGCACTGTTTTTTTTGTTGATGCACCCTAACGTACATCCTACTCCCGAAGAAATGTATACCATTTTCTGTATCTAAGCATACTTCTTAAAAGTATATCAAAAGTGAACTATTTTCAAAGCATACTTAAAAGTATATCAAAAGTGAACTATTTTCTAAGCATACTTCTTAAAAGTATATCAAAAGTGAACTAAAAGTGTTAAAGAATGTACAATACATTACAGCACAATACATGAACTGTCATCACCAGATGCATCACAGGCACTGCACCTTCTATAAATCCAGACATCTGTGTGCCACCAATTCTATCAAGGGCTATCATTATCTATAGGCTAGTTCAAGTTATCAGTATGTGTGGCATCTTAACCACCCAATGGTTCACGGGCACTGTGCACAGGTGGATAAGGCAACAGGAACAATGTTCGTACTACTTTATAAAGGATTCATGTCTTAAAGAATATATTGTTCTTATTAAAGTTATGTTTTATGAACTGGCTTAAACATTGTGTCTCACTCAAGGTGGGGGGGAACAGGCTGTATTTTGTGTCTTAATCTTTTCATTTTAGGAGCAACCTTGAAGCCGGGCTGAGATGGCACCCGAGCGTGGGGCGTGCCAACAAGAACAACTCCCTGATGCATGAGAAAGCCCAACCCTCTTTTCATATTCTCATTTTACTGCACTGTATATATATCCTGGGGCAGGGACAGAGAGCCAGTTGGACTTCGTGAACCAGCCCTAACATTGTTGCGGTTATGGAAACGTAGACAACCCCAGAGCTCTGTACTTGTTGATTTCCAACTGCTGCATTAAAGCTGATATTATCGGACCTTTGCGACTCCAGACCACTCTTTCTAGAACACAGACTTGTGTCATTGAAAACTAGCATTACATAGGCCTATTGGAATAGACACAAATAATCTCAACCCTTCAGTGTACTATCTATATTTTAGTATACTTTAATATACTTCTTTTTTGTAAGGGTTGGAGTGCTTGCCATCGGACAAAACACCAACGTGCTTTGAGTAGGCCTAAGGCTGTTGCTAGACAAAAGTAAACATGCCCATGTAAATATGTAATACTGTGAGGTTTGATATGGTTGCACATTATTAGTATGAAACTTTTAATTTATTAAATTGTGCTAAAACTCGAACTACCATTTTTGTGGCCCATGGTCACCACAAATTTGACGTCTGTTGGACTAACATTCTTACAATAATTTCACCAGTAAAGAAGGTACAATACATTACAGCACAATACATGAACTGTCATCACCAGCTGCATCACGGGCACTGCACCTTCTATAATTCCAGACATCTGTGTGCCACCGATTCTATCAAGGGCTATCAATATTTGTGGCTTCTTAATCACTGAATGCATCATAGCACAAGAACAATGTTCGTACTACTTCATAAAGGATGCATGTCTTAAAGAATATATTGTGCTTATTAACATTATACATTGTGCTTATTAAAGTAATGTTTTATGAACTTAAAAGTTTGCTTAGGCTTAAACATTGTGTCTCACTCAGGGTGGGGGGAACAGGCTGTATTTGGTGTCTTAATCTCTTCATTTTAGGAGCAACCTTGAAGCCGGGCTGAGATGGCACCGGAGCGTGGGGCGCGCCAGCAAGAACAACTCCCGCATGAGAAAGCTCAACCCTCTTTTTGATCATTTTGTATGACGGCACTGTAGCCTATAATATATCCTGGGGCAGGGACAGATAGCGAGTTGGACTTCGTGAACCAGCCCTAACATTGTTGCGGTTATGGAAACGTAGACAACCCCAGAGCTCTGTACTTGTTGATTTCCAACTGCTGCATTAAAGCTGATATTATCGGACCTCTGCGACTCCAGACCACTCTTTCTAGAACACAGACTTGTGTAATTGAAAACTAGCATTACATAGGCCTATTGGAATAGACACAAAGAATCTCAGTCCTTCACCAGTCAATCCACTCTGATACCTTTCCAAGTATTCATTCACCACTGTGGAAGTGCCAGGTCACACTTCACAACCTCACCATATGGTCATCTGCAAATGGTTTTCAAGGGCTCGGTTGTGGAATAGTGAAACCTGTTTGAAACAAACTTCAGTTAAGATTTTTTCTTCATTCATTTCATTGGAGATTATTTTAGTTAATCGATTTAGGCCTTGGCTTTGTGTTTTATAAATTATTTTAAGAAATACAATGTTATTTTCTTACAAAACTAAGTTAATCATCTTTAATCTGAAAAAATGCGTGCATGAAAGATACATTGCCCGATTGCCCATTTGACATTGTGTGATAGTAACTATGTGTACTCATTTAGGCCTACTTACGTACTGTATATGGATTACAGGCTACACGTCTTATTGAAAGACAAATGGCTTTGCAGGTGTGATTTGGCACTTTTCAGTATGTGGACAAGGTAACGCTGTGGTTACGAGGGAGAGTGGACGGCGTATTCAAAGTCTGTTTAGGGCATTAATTGTTTGACTATCATTCCGTTCACTGACTTTAACTGGAGGTGGTCTAACAAATAAGATTATTACTAGGCCTATATCATATCTGCAATAGCGAATTGCCTCATATGCGTCTTTGGTTGGCATTCAATCAACTTTAAAAGCAACCACTTCTATTTTCCTTAATGATGTATGTTCGCAACTGCAAGTTGTCAAGCCATTGTCAATAACGTATATGATGTGTATAATTTACGGTGTATTCTGTACACCCTACTTTCGTATGTACCATCGACCAGTCACTCAAAACAAAAATAAACACAGCTAACGCTTCAGGGGGGTATTCCATCAACGTCGCTAACGCAAGTCTCGCTAAAACGAATAAGTCTCACTTGGGTAAACGTCAACTCAACAGGGGCGTGTCCAGACATTTTTGATAGGGGTGGCACCAGTGGGGCACTGACGTATTCAGGGGTGGCATGAAGTGTGAGCAGGAGCGCCTGCGCACACGTTTGTTAAAGGACCGGGCGACGCGAGTCTGCACTGGGGAAAAAAAGTTAACAGGCGCGCTCGCTTTGCGCACAAACTACGAGTTTGACAGCGACCTAAATACAATTCTGACCGGCTGATCGTTTTATCTTTAAAACACTGCCCTCCTTTAGTTTTTTCGTGCAGAATTGACCCCTGGGCGAAATTAAGAACATGCTCATCAGACGCAGATCGACAACAGCTGCAGCAATCGTCAACGGAGGCTGACGGGTATGGAGGATTATCGGGGCCATAACTAAATAAATAAATACATAAATAAATAAATAAATGAATGGTTAAATACTTGGATAAATAAATAATTAGATAACAAAATGAGACACTAAATATATAAATGTTACATGTATATATATCACATTTATTTATTTATACTTACATTTAGTCATTTATACTTACATTTATCCACGGTGTAACTTGCTTGCTGCTAAATAAATCTGTCGTCACCCGTCACCAAGTCAGGGGGCGGGTTAAAGCCTCTGATTGGTGAATGAACAGTATTACACACGAGGTAGGCTCAACCAGTCGGTCGAGCTCTCTTCGATCCAGAGGGATCCTACTCTATCGTCTCATTGTGCGATACTGCAAAATGTGGTACTAAGTAAATACAGGGCCAGTATTGCCAATACCAATACCGATGTATTTACTTTCATGTCGGGAAAAGCAATGCCTCATAATGTATTAAGTGAATGCATCATCGATATGAACATTTGAATGAAAATACAAAATTAGAATTTTCATGATCATTGAATAATTTTTCCTTTAATTAATTGTTCATGATTATGATCATAATAAAACACAGGACGAAGAGTTTTGTCTAAAATACTGTTATTATAGTGTGCTGCCGAGCAGTATCCTACTGCACGTGCACGCCGGCAACAACTCACAGCATAGCACGGGAAGGGGCAAAGTGAGCTTGAGCGAAGTTACAGGAGTGGTGTTTGCACAACCACTATGATGTAAAGGGAGTTGTGTAGGCTGTAGAGAAGATACATTGAAACTCAAGTAGCCTATCGATCTCATCTCGCCAGTATCAATCAATACTAATACCAACGTTGGTATCGATAGCCTACTTTAGATCGATTTACCCAATCCTATGCTGTACCATCTCGCGGAGGATCGTGAACACATTTTCATAGATGTCTGTACACATTTTCAATGATGTCTATGTCAGCCAGGGCCAATATCATTGCTATAATTTCAGCGAAGCTCTCAATATTATGTAATAAAAAATGTGAATTGGCAGTTGCCTCCATCTCTTCAGCTACAGCCAACATTTCGCCTACTGTAGCATGCAATATTTCATTTATTGAATCTGCACCGGGTGCTGCCATCTTGAATAAAAGCAGTCGATTCAAGTTGAACCACCAATCAGAGGGTTTAACCCGCCCCCTGACTTGGTGACGGGTGACGACAGATTTATTTAGCAGCAAGCAAGTTACACCGTGGATAAATGTAAGTATAAATGACTAAATGTAAGTATAAATAAATAAATGTGATATATATACATGTAACATTTATATATTTAGTGTCTCATTTTGTTATCTAATTATTTATTTATCCAAGTATTTAACCATTCATTTATTTATTTATTTATGTATTTATTTATTTAGTTATGGCCCCGATAATCCTCCATAGACGGGAACAAGCGGTCTCGCTCAAATAAAAGTTTTTACAGAAACCAAAATAAAAATTTGACCGACTGGTTACTTTGGCATTCCTCGTATCTTCTCAAAGCTGCTTAGAATTGACCGAGCAGCGTAATTATGAAAATACGACTAATAAGGCTACAACACTACTTTAGCGCATCTCTGCCTCTCAGGTTTGAGAAGGAACTGCAACTCTAAACAAGAGTGCAGTTTACATTCAGTGCCGTGGCCCGCCTCTGACTGGGTATATAGCCAATCATATTTTAAGATATTGGGGTGGCACTTGAGGTGGCCAATCAGATTTCAGGGGTGGCCTGTGCCACCCTAGGCCACTCCCTGAACACGCCACTGCAACTCAAGCCGTTCCACTAACGTTCCGTTCCACTAACAGGCAACGCTAACTCAAGCTAGACCTCAATAAGCTTAGACTGTGCAGCCCAGATAAGGCGATCGTCGAAAAGAGAAGTTATGTCGCAACAAGCAAAGCGTAAACCAGCAGAGTGGTGTTGTTTCAGCAGCGTAAATTGATTTTTTGGAGTTGTCCCCAAAAACGGTTGCCGCAATTAACATGACATGGGAGAAAACTTGTCAAACCATTACGACCTATAAAAAGCGTAAATTGTAGACATACCAAATTAACATATATGCATTCAGTGATTTACTGATAATTAGCGTAATTTGATGAGCTGTTTGAAACCGTTCTGACAGTAGGCTGGCCTATGGCCGATATTCTCAACAGGAGATTGAGAATATAACCCAAAAAAGAACGTGGCAGCAATTGAAAATTGTAGGATCAAATTCAAAACACTGAAGAAGGCCATGGTTAATTGAACTTGATGTGGGCTAATAATGTTTTTGTCTTCACATCTTGAACACAATTAGGCCTATCAATTACTTCAAAATAACTTTGCCGCACGCATTTATTAAGATAAAAGGGTTGTCAAAGAACGGATACGCCATAAGCGATTGTAACTTGTCTAGACGCTCTGTTTAGTTTCTAAGGCCTTATTTTATGTCACTTAACCAATGGCTTTTGAAAACTGTTAAAGTTACATTATTTCTTAACTTGTTTGTTAAAATGTATATATTTTTGGGAGATGAATTAAACACGTAGCCTAAATCGTTCATGTATGCACTTCAAAAAGTCTTAATTTACGTTTCCGAACACTGACTGAAGTGTTTTGCGCGCGTCTTTTCAGATTCTGTTTCCGCTTGTTTGAAATTCTTTGCTTGTGATTTTAGTTTAGCTTGACTTTTAGCCTGACACGGAGCAGGCTAGTTCCGAAGTATAAGTTACCTTGGTTACGTAGCTTGAACTAAAATAAGACACCTTAATGGAACGGAACTCTCGCTAAAGTAAGTGAGACTTGGCGAAATAAGTCTCGCTTTTCCTTAATCAACGTTGATGGAATACCCCCCAGGCTGTGAAAGTAATCTATAGTCTAATCATAAACATAACATGAATGTGTCATTCTTGAGACAGAAAGTTTACAAGACAGAAAGTTTGCTGTATATCCTTCAAACAGCCAGCATTTACTGCAACCAATGATACTTTTGTTAGGAAAGGTTGTGTTGGGGATAGACTAATAAAAGACATATTTAGGATTCCTCCGTCAGGAACAGATATGTATCATTGATAATGATAACGTTACTTAAGACAGTTGAATCAAATACAAAATGGCTGAAAGGGGTGTATTTATGTAAATGTCCCCATTGCCTCAATATGTTTGTGTCTAAATCAAATTTTAGGTTTGTCAAACCTAATAGGCTTTAATATGACACCCCCCTGAAGTACCCTGCAAAGTTTCACCTTAATATGTGAAAATATGAATTACAGATGTTTGAGCTTGGACCAAATCTAACAATGCTTGCCATAGGAGAAACGTCTTATTTTAGTATCCCGTTACTGATCAGTCCAGGGGCCTGTACTACAAATCAAGATTTGGCGTTAGCGAGGTAACTTCAGGTTCAACCCAGGGTTTTCTGTACTACGAAGGTGGATCACTTGTTATCGGGGTAGATCGCCATGGTAACACATGCTGAACGGCTAACCTGGGGGCTGTTGCACGAAACCAGGATAAGCGATTAAGCCGGGATATTCAAGTTATCCTGGATGACTTTAGCTTTGACTTGGTTGCACGAAAACAGCTTGAATTAAGCCCAGCCAAGTAACCATGGAGATTTATTCTTTGCAGCTAGCCTGCTCCAGAGCAGGCTAACAGTCAGGCTAAACTTAATTCTGGAGTCTCATGTGTTAAATCAGCGGACGCTCTGATCCGAAATTAACCGATTTAGCAGTTATTTCGTTGTCTTCTGAATGTGTTCTGATTTATTTTTATTAACATGCATTACTTGTCACTATTGCTGTCACGAGTTAGATTTTAAACCCTACTATTGCAGTTGTTTAGATGGTTAGAAATGGTTAAATAAAGTCAGTGATGAGGGCAAAGTATCTGTTTCTTCTTGCACCATGGCATTCCCATTTCTAAACGACATGTTGGACGAAGAAGCACTGATACTAAGACGTGCTTTTAGACATGAAAGGGTGTTTCGGGACAAATCTGACCTGTTAGCTTTTTCGGACGAGTAGGCTACTTGCAGTGACGTGCGGTCAGGGGAGGCAGTGTCATCATATGTAATAAAACGAATAACATAAAATAATAATATGTGTCCACTGATCTGTGATATAAATATAATTATTGGATGATTCCAAGGGGTTTTATAGCCACTATTGCTGAATTTAAGTATTTTCCTGTTCAAATACGGGGAAAGAAGCGAATATAGCTGTGCCTCCTCTCGGATTGCGCAATCCCACACAAACTGGGCTGAGCTGCTAATTTTTTTGCACACATTTTTATTATATGTCCTCACATTTCATAGTCTTGGTCATGTATTTTACGTATTTGTAGGCTTTAACATATTAGTCTTGCTGATCCTACATATTATTAATTGTTGCTCAGCGGGTGAAGAATGCTGCACGCATGTGCTGCATCAGTGAATTTGTGATCGATACCTTGGTCTATTTAAGAAATTCGTGAAGCTGCACTTATCCCAACTATGTACACCTGAATTGACATAGCTTTACCTTCTCATCCTGGCTCGGCAAACGTGCAACCGATTAAGCCGCGATGAGCTGATCACACTAAATCAAGCGGAGCCTTTTCAGTTATCCTGGATATCTTTATTCTACTTTTGTGCAACAGCCCCCTGGGGCCTGTACTACGAAGCAAGATCAACATGCTCTGGATTACTTTCAGTTACCCGGCTACACAAAGCGAGACAATCGCAATCACGATAAACGGTATCACGACGGCGGTTATCAACTCTTTAACTCAAACCAGATCTTTCTAATCTAGAGATGTGCGATGTGCTGATCACACTAAGTCAAGCGGAGCCTTTTCAGTTATCCTGGATATCTTTATTCTACTTTTGTGCAACAGCCCCCTGGTCCGGAGCAGGTTATAGTTGGAGATCAGAGATCAACTGAAATAAAAGCCACGCCCACTAACTCATTTTCGAGGATAATGGCGTTACCGTTCATAGAAGATGTGGAGCTTGGTGCGCGGATATTGAGAGGTTTTAATCGCCATGAAAGTTTGCACAGACAAGCAATTTGCCTTGGCAGGAAGGTGCATACATTAAACATATAGGAATCCTAAAAAAGGAGATCTATATAGGCTACTAAAAGTAGGCTACATAGGCTAGACTAGCGATGCTTAGAATTCAAATAATTTAGAGAAACATTTAGAGACCGACAAATCCCTTTGGCATTCCCTGATGAGTATCTTTATGCAAGATAGATTCTCAGCTGAGAAAATGACGTATCTTTGCCAGTTTTTGGAGCCGTATGTTGCCAATGTGACACATCGAAGCCGTGCGCTCACAGTCCCACAGATTGTAGCCTATGCATAGCGTCGCGTTATTTTACTATGGGTACTTTTATGTAGTGTCATGTTGATATGTTATTCCTATTCACTGGGGTGTCTCACTGTCTCCCCGTAACCCCTTCTGCTGTCCTTGGGTTGCTTTGACCCATTTTCTAATTATTTCCATATATCAGAATTTTCCTTCAACCAAAACATTTTTTAACCAAAAAGAACAATGTGTATGGTACCGTACAATGCTCTTCACAAGTTAAATACATGATAATTTCACTACTTTCATAGAATTTGGATGTTTCATTCACTTTTAGGCCTATAGCATTTTTCAAAAAGAATAAATAGGACATTGAAAGAAAGAAATTGTGAAAAACCCCACAAAAGACTCAAAAGGCACAACAAAAAAGGTATAAAAAGACCAAAACGTAGAAAAAAGTTACAAACAAACAAATACATCCTCATGCTCTCCCTTTCCTAGGAACACAGAAAAAGAATGTCAGTGTAACTAAGTTTAGTGTCATTCATTCAGTCATGTACCATCTCTTCTCATATTCCAGTTTTTCTATCTCCAGCCTTGTTTTTTTTTAATTAAAAGCCTCTTATACTCTATATCGAGCTCCAGGGTTCTTTTATACAGGGCCCTCACAATGTCTGCTCCAACCTGAAACAAATAAAGAACATTGTCCCTTTGCAAGGCACACTTGGAGAAAGTTGAAGGTGTTCATTTGACTTCTGTGTTTCAAGGTTCATTGCTTATACATCGTGTCTTTGTCTTGGCCTTGAAGTGGAGGCCCTAGGCTCAGGGGGAGGAAGAAGTTCCTCTTCCTGCTGAGTTTAACACCATAGCAATTTAATTAATTGAATCATATATGTGTGAACCCCCAAAATGCTCTCTGAGCAGGCAGACAGTTTCCTGATCATCTAGGACCTCCACTTGAGAAAGTAAATGGCATATTTGATCAATATTCAGCAACCACATATGGCATACATACTGGCGTATGACTATTAGTTTCATGGTTACCTCTATATGGCATAGTGGGACGACAGTGGGTGGTGGCAGCAACACCACTATATTTCCTGTCACTGCAGAGGACAGTAATACATTCCACATAGTATTGCTAGTTTATGTACCCTTAGTGTAGATAGTCCACATATTTAAATTTAAGGTTCCTATGTGTTTATTGTATGCAACTTCCTGCCAAAGCAAATTCCTTGTCTGTGCAAACTTTCATGGCGAATAAATCCCTTTCTGATTCTACATTTCACTTCTACAATATTTATAAATAATTGTTGAATTAACATGGTCACATAGATCAATTGAAACATACATATGCCTGGGTTTCCGAGCTGCTGCAACCAGGGTCTGAAGAAGTGCCCCCTTCCACTCCTTTCATCATGGGGCGACCCTGATAGCTGGAGAGGGCCAGCTCCTCAGCAAGAGTGAAGTCCTGTGGAGGAGGGCCCCCCCAGTTGTCTTTGACTAATTTTTCTTCCTGTTGGCTGCAAGCAATTTCATTGTTCTATAGGCCCTTTGTAGCTATACCAATATCCTACAAAAGGTACTGGCAATTGAGCCAGTAGCCTAAGTATTTCCAACTGCTACTTACCGTTTTGAATTATGTTTTTATATTTATTTGCTCCCACTATCGTTTGCCACTTTCAGGGTTGCAACTAAAATAATACAGCAACAAAAGTTGAACGTTATGGAATGCACACGTGTAATTATGGTCACATCTTGTGCCTGGGACAGTGATATCAATAAATCATGTAGGCTAGTTTACGCATTTACAGCGTCTGCTATTTTCTACCAGCTTAGCAGCAGCGAATTCGTAGATTTTTGCCTGTATTATGTCTGTATTCCTGATATGTTTGTATAACAATATTTCACGCAGGAGGAGTAGACAAAGTTTGTAAGATTATTGTCCGGAATGTCCGCTCCTCCTCCGTGAAATATTGTTGTTTTGTCCATGTTTGCAATTGGATATACGGTGCAAACACTGCCCCTTTATGTGAACGCGCACGTCTCTAGATTAGAAAGATCTGGGTTGAGTTAGAGAGTTGATAACCGCCGTCGTGATACCGTTTATCGTGATTGAGATTGTCTCGCTTTGTGTAGCCGGGTAACTGAAAGTAATCCAGAGCATGTTGATCTTGATTTGTAGTACAGGCCCCAGATCTGATCACAACACTCTGATTATCTGTTTATCGAGACTGTGTAAACCACTGCAAAACAAGCCAGGTTAACCACAGTAGCCAGCTACTTGTAGTCTATGCATGGTAGTGTCAAATTCACAACCGAGTTAGCTAAAATTAAGTATATTGATTGTTCAGGTGGATCCCTTGCCTGCAAATTCATTTCAGTTACCTAAACCAGACACATCGCCACTGATGCTAGGCATGATTTGAAATTCCCTTCCAAACAACCTTTTTAAAGCAAAGTTTGGGTTGGTTCACAAAGTCCAACTGGCTATCTGTTTCAGCATATATTATACAGTACAGTAAGATACAATTAATGAAAAGAGGGTTGAGCTTTCTCATGCATCAGGGAGTTGTTGTTGCTGGCGCGTCCCACCTGCTCGGGTGCCGTCTCAGCCCGGTTTCAAGGTTGCTTCTGAAATGAAGAGATTAAGACACAAAATACAGCCTGTTCCCCACACCCTATGTGAGACACAATGTTTAAGCCTAAGCAAAGTTCATAAGACATAACTTGAATAAGCACAATATATAACTTTAACAAGCACAATATATTCTGTAAGACATGCATCCTTTATAAAGTCATACGAACATTGTTCCTGTTGCTATATCCACTAGTGCACAGTGCCCGTGATGCATTTGGTGATTTGAAGATGCCACAAATATTGACAACTTCAACTAGCCTATAGATAATGATAGCCCTTGATATAACTGGTGGCACACAGATGTCTGGAATTATAGAAAGTGCCGTGCCAGTGATGCAGCTGGTGATGACAGTTCATGTATTGTACTGTAATGTATTGTACATTCTTAAACAGCAACAGGATTGACATTGTTGACAAAAATTACCACAGTAATTTGCTCACTTCTTATGCTTCTAAACTCGCAGAATTCCATCAAACAATCATTTGCGAATCTGATAGAAGGAGATAGTCTACGAATTAAGAAGATAATTATTGAAGTAAAGGAGCTTTAAAAAAAACTAGACATCAACGGCCTTGTTTGTGTTTTTGTGCTTTTGTGCAATACCGCAAACTTCATGTCCTCAACAGTAGGTGGGGCATCGCCTTTTCAACCCTAACCCATTGGAGAAGGGCTTCTTTTCTGATACAAAAACTGAAAATCAAATGATAACGTCTGTGAATGGCTTAGTAGGATTAGACGCAGTACTGATGTGTGAAGGGTGGTGGGTTCTAATCCAGTCAGATGTACAAATGTTTTTTTACTATGACCGAAATTACAGTTTCAAGTCTTCTGATTAAACCCAGTGTAACTATCTATGATGTCAATTTTACATTTTGGCCATTTTGAAGGAGGAATCCGCCATTGCTGCTTGCAGCTATGTTTAAGTTTACTTCTTGAAGTACTTACATTAATTGAAAGTGCACTTTGAGGTACTTTAGGAAATATACTTCATGAACTGAAAGTGCAGTACACAGGTTACTTTACAGTATTTAAAAGTAAACCTCAAATACACTATAAGTGTACTTTAAAGCTTACTAAATGACCTAAAAACCCTTAATGACGTAAGCGCCGCTCTGAGTGGCAGCTGTCGTAGCAGCTCTTTTTTGTTCTGTTGAGTTTGTTTGTGTTGGGATGGTGTGCTGGTGAATGTTTTTTTTGTGGTCTCGCTGGTCGGTTGGACCTGTTTTAGTTTTTTGTTTTTGAGGCCAGCCGGAGCGGACACCGACGGCATTTTTTTTTGTTTTTTTTGTTTGGATGGCTGAGTTGGTTGCGGCGAGTGGCGGTCTGTCTGCGAGGGACTGCTGGACTCCTGAACTGCTGGACTGGCAATGGAGCGCCATATCCGTGGGGTGCTGAGCTGCACGCTGCGGAGGCTGCTGGACAGTCTTGCCAGGACGTGGCGGCGGGAGCGTGCCCCGTATCCTTGTCTCCACCGCAGTCGCCGCCCTCCTGACCAGCTTGTCCGCTTGGCTCCAGTTCTGCATCCGCGGAACGGCTCTCGAGGCTCCTGTTTGTGTTATATCGATTTAGCCTAGTTTATTGGCAATGGAACATTATTTCATGTTCCTGACTGTTTCAT
Source organism: Mallotus villosus (assembly GCA_903064625.1). Taxonomy (NCBI): domain Eukaryota; kingdom Metazoa; phylum Chordata; class Actinopteri; order Osmeriformes; family Salangidae; genus Mallotus; species Mallotus villosus. The sequence continues at coordinate 254,034 of CAEFZP010005769.1, read as the reverse complement.
TCAAATAAATAACCTTTGTTGTGTAACAGGTCACAGGAACAAATCCACTGTCCAGGCAGAATATCTATGGAAGTTTATTAGACTCTTTATTCAAATGGAAATGAATTTGTCAAATGGCAATTCAACATGAAAAGTGGCAATGCAATCCGCAATTCAAACGTTTAGCGCTGTTTAGTTAGCCTACCACATTGAATTTCCATTAGAATAAAGAGTCGAAAAACCGTGTCAATATGAAATGCAATGCAATAAGTGTTCATTAAAATTTTCATTCAAAATAATACAAACTGAATTGCAGATTGCATTGTCATTTGCACATTGAATTGCCATTTGACAAATGCATTCCCATTTGAATAAAGAGTCTAATAAACTTCCATAAATATCAGGGTTGGGTATGTTTATTTCCCGGCAGCAGATGACGGCACAGTCCTTCTCCAAGGACCCGAGGCAAAACAGAACAAAAAGTACAAAAAGAAAACCTCGTAAGGGAACCAAAATTGGGGTGGATGGACAAAAGACAATAGTCCACCCAAGCAATATATATTGTATTTCTACACACTGTAAAAAATAAGACTTGAAATTGTTCACCTTCATGTCATTTTTGAGTAAGTTGAACAAAATATTTTAATTTGCAATATCAACTAGATAAAATTGGTTCTTCTAAATAGCTTTATTGATTTGTGTGTGAAAAGGCTTACTACAATGTTCAAGTTAGGAAAACATTGTTTAAAGCCCATATAGCAGGTTAACCACCACTGTCGATGAATGGTTACATAAAGCACTCAAGATATGTATATTATTCAAGAAATCTCAAAATGGTGTCTCAAAATGGTGTTTAAGACCAGTTTTGTACGTTTTTTTGTTAGCATTAGCATATTAGCGCAATTCGGCGATGACGTCACGTTGGGGAGTCGTGGAGGAGAGTAGCCTCAGTCTAGTACTAGAACTATGGCAACTGACTGGGATGAGGAAGAGGTGGCAAGAACCACTAAAATGTACGATGGCCCGCAGCCGTATAATTTCGAACCAAATAGACGAGAGAGGTCAAATGAGGAATTGCCTAGACCTGATGGCCGCCAAAGCCAATTAAATGGATGGTCCGAGGAGAATGAGTGGAGAGTTGGTGAAGTGTCCTGCTGAGTTTGCAACGCAGCAAGGAGCGCTGGAGCTTGTCTACGGACAGCAGTGCGTACAATAACGACACATTTGTTTACTGTCAGTGAATAGCACCGAGTGAAAGTCAACGTTTTATTTATATCTACAGTAGTGACAGTTATCATGTCGTTAGTTCAGATAAGTAGCTCTTATCTGACTTACCTGTTTGTCACAGGTCGTATGTCACAGGTCGTATGTTTGACAGCTCCGGTTAGCATACCAGATCGATACCAAGACGGCGTAGCAGTCAGACGTGTATGTCTTGTGTATGTCTTTGTCCTGTCGAGTCCCTTTGTGGCGTGGATCTGTTTGAAGATCTGTTTTGAAGTTTCTTTCTAAAGTATCTAAACTTAGTTAGGATTTGGAATCCCTCAACTAAAGCCTTCCAGCTAACCAGCTAACAGTCAGCTAACCTTTAGCTCAAAAAGCTCTCGCCAGTTCGTACAACGTGACTCAAACCAGAGCATTACAGATCTATTTCTCTCTCCATATCCCCGGATTCGCTCCACAAATTCTGATCCTTCTCAGTTGGATCATCGCTACTAGCTAACCGCAATCGCGGGTGACTACTTCTGGCTAGCGTTTCCTTCCCGGAGTAAGCACCAACTATCCCGAAGCTAGCCTGGCTGAGGCCCCATTGAAGCCCTCACCTGGGCAATCAACACCAGGTACCCTTCTATTGCCGGTACGGGGCACAGAACCTGTCTGATAACTGCTAGCTTGCTGGACCAGGTCTGGTAATTTGCAAGCTTGTTGGCCCTGGTCTACTTGCTGCTAGCTTGTTTGCCCCGGTCTGCTACCTGCAAGCTTGTTGGTCCCCGGTCTACTAACTGCTAACCTGTTAGCCCCACCACCCACTGGACCCTATTGATCAGCTGACTACGTATGCCTCTCTCTCTAATTAACTAACTTTGGATTTTTAAATACTCTATTAACAAACTTTGCTTGCTTGCTAATATCTATATCAATATGCATTGTCCATCACTATCCTGTTTAGTTATTATTGTCTCACTTCTCTGTAAAACCTCTAGCCCTGCTCAATCTGCCTTAATCAACCATGTTGTTCCACCTCCTACTTACGCGTTGACATCACCTGGCTTAATCATCTCTAGAGACTATATATCTCTCATCATCACTCAATGCCTTGGCTTACATCCAATGTACTCACATCCTACCTTACCTGCTGTTGTTGCACACTATATCTTGAATCTATGCTATTGTGCCCAGAGACCTGCTCCTTTTACTCTCTGTTCTGAACGTGCTAGACGGCCTGTTCGTATAGCCTTTAGTCGTACCCTTATCCTACTTCTCCTCTGTTCCTCTGGTGATGTAGAGGTTAACCCAGGCCCCGCAGTGCCTAGCTCCACTCCCACTCCACAGGTGCTCTCTTTTGCTGATTTCTGTAATCGTAAAAGCCTTGGTTTCATGCATATCGACATTAGAAGCCTACTCCCTAAATTTGCTTTACTCACTGCTTTAGCACACTCTGCCAACCCGGATGTTTTAGCCGTGTCCGAATCCTGGCTCAGGAAGACCACTAAAAACCCTGAAATCTCCATCCCTAATTATAACATCTTCCGCCAAGATAGAACTGCCAACGGGGGCGGTGTTGCAATCTACTGCAAAGATAGCCTCCAGTGTTCTGTCTTGTTATCCAGGTCTATACCCAAACAATTTGAGCTTCTACTTCTAAAAATTCAGCTTTCCAGAAACAAGTCTCTCACCATTTCCGCTTACTATAGACCACCCTCTGCCCCCAGCTGTGCCCTCGATGCCATATGTGAATTGATTGCCCCTCATCTATCCTCTGAGCTCGTGCTACTAGGCGACCTAAACTGGGACATGCTCAACACCCCAGCCATTCTACAATCTAAGCTTGACGCCCTCAATCTCACACAAATTATCTACGAGCCGACCAGGTACAACCCCAAATCCGTAAACACGGGCACCCTTATAGATATCATCCTAACTAACTTGCCCTCCAAATACACCTCTGCTGTTTTCAATCAAGATCTCAGTGATCACTGCCTCATTGCCTGCATCCGTAATGGGTCTGCAATCAAACGTCCACCCCTCATCACTGTTAAACGCTCCTTAAAACACTTCTGTGAGCAGGCCTTTCTAATCGACCTGGCCGGGGTATCCTGGAATAACATTGACCTCATCCCATCAGTTGAAGATGCTTGGTCTTTCTTTAAAAGTGCCTTCCTCAACATTTTAAATAAGCATGCTCCATTTAAAAAATGTAGAACCAAGAATAGATATAGTCCTTGGTACACTCCTGACTTGTCCGCCCTTGACCGGCACAAAAACATCCTGTGGCGTTCTGCATTAGCATCGAACAGCCCCCGTGATATGCAACTTTTTAGGGAAGTTAGAAACAAATACACACAGGCAGTTAGGAAAGCTAAGGCTATCTTTTTTAAACAGAAATTTGCATCCTCCAGCACAAACTCAAAAAAGTTCTGGGACACTGTTAAATCCATGGAGAATAAGAGCACCTCCTCCCAGCTGCCCGCTGCTTTGAGGCTAGGAAACACTATCACCACTGATAAATCCATTATAATTGAGAATTTCAATAAGCATTTCTCTATGGCTGGCCTTGCATTCCACCTGGCTATTGTCCGGCACCCTCCACAGTGACCCGCCCAAGCCCCCACAATTTCTCCTTCACCCATATCCAGATAGCTGATGTTTTGAAAGAGCTGCAACATCTGGACCCCTACAAATCAGCTGGGCTAGATAATCTGGACCCTTTCTTTCTTAAATTGTCTGCTGAAATTGTTGCATCCCCTATCACTAGTCTGTTCAACCTCTCTTTCGTATCGTCTGAGATTCCCAAAGATTGGAAAGCTGCCGCGGTCATTCCTCTCTTGAAAGGGGGTGACACTCTTGACCCAAACTGCTACAGACCTATATCTATCTTACCCTGTCTTTCCAAAGTCTTCGAAAGCCTTGTTAACAAGCAGGTTACCGACCATTTGGAATCCCACCGTACCTTCACCTCTATGCAATCTGGTTTTAGAGCTGGTCATGGGTGCACATCGGCCACGCTCAAGGTCTTAAACGATATCATAAATGCCATCGATAAGAGACACTACTGTGCAGCCGTATTCATCGACCTGGCCAAAGCTTTCGACTCTGTCAATCACAACATTCTTATTGGTAGACTCAACAGCCTGGGGTCCTCAAACAATTGCATGGCCTGGTTTACCAACTACTTTTCTGATAGAGTTCAGTGTGTCAAATCGGAGGGCCTGTTGTCCGGACCTCTAGCAGTCTCTATGGGGGTGCCGCAGGGTTCAATTCTCGGGCCGACTCTTTTCTCGGTTTACATCAATGATGTTGCTCTTGCCGCTGGTGATTCTTTGATTCACCTCTATGCAGATGATACCATCCTTTATACCTCTGGCCCCTCTCTAGACACTGTGCTAAGTAACCTCCAGACGAGCTTCAACGCCATACAACTCTCCTTCCGTGGCCTCCAACTGCTCTTAAACACAAGTAAAACCAAATCCATGCTTTTCAATCGGTCACTGTCTGCACCCGCCTCTCCGTCCAGCATCAACACTCTGGACGGCTCTGACTTAGAATATGTGGACAACTATAAATATCTAGGTGTCTGGTTGGATTGTAAACTCTCCTTCCAGACTCACATTATACACCTGCAATCAAAAATTAAATCTAGAATCGGCTTTCTATAGGCATCCTTTACTCATGCTGCCAAACATACTAGGGATGGGCATAATTAATCGATGCTCGAACATTGCTCGTTAAGAAATGTGTCGATCAATTTATATTGTTATCGATCAAAAGGACGTTGTGTATCCCCGCAACTTCGGTCCCGTCAGAGCGGGTGTTTTCTGCTGCTGGACTGACAGTTACAAGGCTGCGTTCGCGTCTGACCCCCGAGCATGTTAACATGCTTATATTCCTAAACAAAAATATGTAGGCTGGAGGTACTGTATGCTATGGACAGTGGGGACAGTCACCACCGTATGTAGCTAAATCGCTCTTTTTTTTCTTAATGTGTTGTCTCTCGCTCCGCTTTTATTTCTGCTTGGTGCCTCTTGGAGTCGTTACATTTTGTCAAAACTGTGACATTTTAGCAACAAGTTCAGCCTTATATATGTTCACTAAGGTATTGCTTTTAGATAGGCTAGTTCATGCAATTGTTTCTAAATGTGTGGCTCATCTTTTTGTTGCGAGCCTTTCCGAGCGCCGGCTGCAAGGCATATATGTCGGCCTTTTTTCCCCCCTTTTTTTCAAAGAGTTATACAGTTTTATGCCCACTCTTACTGCCTTGTTTGATTATTGTTGGCCGATAGTAGGCTACTTATTCCTACAGATTGTCTTGTTGAAGCGTTTCCAAAACTTTAAGAGCGCCTGTAGGCGCATTGTTCGGCCGTTACAAGCGCCGCATAGGCCTATAGAAAAAGTTAATGATTAATCGATAATTGCTCGATAATTCTAGCGATGATCGAGCAAGGACATTTTTTTAAATGCCCATCCCTAAAACATACCCTTGTTAAATTGACCATTTTACCAATCCTCGACTTTGGCGATGTCATATATAAATTAGCCGCCACAATCTACTCAATAAATTGGATGTTGTCTATCACAGTGCCATCCGTTTTGTCACCAATGCCCCATACACTACCCACCACTGCGACCTGTACGCTCTCATTGGCTGGCCATCGCTTCACACCCGACCCCAAACCCACTGTCTGCAGGTTATTTACAAATCCCTGCTAGGTAAAACCCAGTCTTACCTTAGCTCTTTGGTCACCATGGTAGTACCCACCCGTAGCACACGCTCCAGCAGGTACATCTCACTGGTTACCCCCAAAACCAATTCCTCATTTGGTCGACTTTCTTTCCAGTTCTCTGGTGCCAATGACTGGAACATATTACAAAGGTCTCTGAAGTTGGAGACCTATATCTCCCTCTCCAGCTTTAAGCACCAGCTGTCAGAGCAGCTCACAGATCACTGCACCTGTACATAAACAGCCCACCTATCTACCTCACACCAATAATGTACTGATTTATTTATTTAATCTTGCTCCGTTGCACTCCAGTATTTCTACCTGCACTTTTATCCTCAGTGTTAAACAGTTTTATTTGTAATTACTGTGCTTATTGGGTGTGCACGACTTCGTCGGTGCATCCTTTGTTATCTCACATATATCTTTATTATTATTAAAGTTTATTTTCCCACCCCTAAAACTCGGTCAATATTTGGACTACATAGAGAACGACCCGGTCAAACGTTCCGTCTTGGTAGCGATTGAGTTGCTTGTATCAGAATTTACGTTCCGATGCATGGTTTAATCTTAAAGTACATTTTTCTGGCGAAAAGTGAAGCTAATGTGGCTAACTTGCTAGCCACAGTCATTGACGTTCCTACCGTCACTAACGTCACGAAAACACACGTGACTGCCAGGCTGTAGAAGAACATTAGTTTAGCAGCTCGTTAACTTCTGGGTGATAGCTAGGCTAACTTGAAATACCAGAAGCAAAGAAGCCAGGGTGATAACTATTTACTCATTTAACATTGTCATACACAACAACATTCTGAAATGTTATGTACAATATCATATATGCTGATATTATTAAGTACATATATTTTCGGAAACAGTAGTCTGTAGTTAGCATCATGACATTACCCTCTGTTGCCCGGGCGACATGCGACACATACGACAGCGGTCTGTGATACATCTGTTTTCAATTGTTAAAATAACCATTCCTCACAAATAAATGTTTGTTTTGGTATTTATTAGACATGACATTGCAAGTCAACGATTTGTAATACCACAAGCAAAGAGGCTATGGTGATAGCTAACTATTTACTCATTTAACATTGTGCTATGAAACACAATTTTGAAATGTGGGCAGCTACAATATGATAGCTCTATAGAACTGTACGCTGATATCAGAGCTAACCTAGTATAGATCTACTTTCGGAAACAGTAGACTGCTATTTCAGAGAGGAGTTACCTCTAGCTGCTACACCGGCACATCTTTACTACTGTATCTGTTACCAAAAGTGTTAAACCTAGCTAGCTACAGCTAATTTGCTACCTTGTACTACAAGTTGTAGTCTTCCGTTCAAGAACGCTTCTGGGAGGTACTGTACGAGTCGTCCAGCCACCAGCTCGTCCAGCCACCACCAGCTAGTGCCGTAGTGGTATAGCTGTAGCCAGTTACTTAGCTAACAAACATCTAGCTAGTCTAGTCAGCTTTGTTGCCTTTGCGCTGTTGGTCAGCTACAATACAAAGTGATTCTTCATTGCCACAGCCTAAACTTGTCAATCTGTTCATGAAAAAAATATGTAATTTCAGCCTAAACCGTACAACGGAACATTACATCGAATTCAACCAACGCAATCGTTAGCTACCAAGACGAACACTGTAGTATACAATTTACCGGGGCAGCTTCTCCACAAAGGGCTATATCGCATTTTGCGTTGTTACTGACAATGATCGCTATTGACCTTTTTATGCATGAGCGATTTTCTACTAAATAAATGTCAAACTTATTTAGGTTTTTGAGGGCATATTATCAGTTAGCAGACATAGGCCTACTGTTTGAATCGCAATTCCATCTGAAATATTGCCAGTGATAACGTTGTTACAGTAGCTTCTTTCCAAGGGTGTTCTTAATGAAGTATGCAATAGCATATGAGTAGGCTAAATGCTTGAAAATATCACTAGAAGGGAAAAACTTAAAGGGACGGACCCACCTGCAACCAACGCAAACAGGCACACCCTCACAATTTCCCCAGAAATTGCATGCTCTCTAGTTATGTTTGTGTATTCTATGTGAAACTCTGTTGTATGTGTCTTATTGCTATGCTGTATCTTGGCCAGGTCGCAGTTGTAAATGAGAACTTGTTCTCAACTAGCCTACCTGGCTAAATAAAGGTGAAATAAAAAAATAAAAATCTAGATCTAGAAGGCATCATGCTAGCTATGGGCTAATTTACTAGTCCCACCTGTGAAATTCCCCAAGTCAATCCCTCATTAAATCTTTTCCCCGACGTTGTAAACACATTTCCGATTAGATATTCCACGTTTTGAGTTCCGTAATACTCACGTTCTATCAGGAAAGGGGAAACTAAATCAATCAACTAAATCAAACACACAGTTATGAAAGCCGTTTGATGATCACTCGTGATCCAAACACTAGCCATATGGCGCGCTATCTAGCTAGATATGACTAGCTTTTGGACATGTTTAAGAACAATTTTGTTTTGGTTCATATTCATGAGTCACGAAATGTGCTTTTCTAATGTCATCGTATCTGAAAAGCTCCGTGTACCCCGTCCACACTACTACGCGTACCCGGCGTTTTCAAATGTCTCCGGCTAGGGGAGCGTATTCGAAAAGCTCCGTTTTCAGTGTCAGAATTGGCCGTATTAGTGTGGCCGGGAAGTGTGAACGGAGACATATGTATGCGTTTCTAAATTTACCCGGGTTAGTGTGGACGGGGCCTCAGCCTTTTCTAATGTCACACTGATTATGACTGTAGTTGGGGGGTTCATGTTATGGGGCTAGCTAACGTGCACTGCACCTTGTAAACACATTAGCCTGAGGTTTACCGTTGCCAGCTCTCGCTTGCGGCGGGCGGCACCGAGCTTTTCAGTGCTTCTCAGTCTCGGGCCAGGGCAGGCAGAGAGTTTGTACACCCCCCACAAACACAGTAGTTTACCATTTTTCCTACCTATACATATTTCTATCTAGCTTTATCTCTATATCTATATATGTAGGCTAGTACTAGTAGCTATTTATTTATCTAGTGCTAGCTAGCTATGCTATGCTATCTGGCTGTCTGTCTATCTATTTCTCTCTCTCTACATATATATATATATATATATATATATATATATATATATCTATCTATGCTATTTATATATCTATCTCTTGATCTTTATATCTATGCTAATTATATATTCTATCTATGTATTTATCTATAAACTATCTACTGCTGAACACTCTTTCGTTAATCTCTCGTTGATCTCAATGGGGCTTTGGTCTATCGTCTCCCCAACGTGACGTCATGCACTGCATTGTGGGGGAAAGGAGAATCATTGCAAAAAAGTACCTACTTTTTCGTATAATATTACGTTTTGTGACATCCAACAACATCAAATACAATAGATAACAGTTTAAATGTTTATAACCAACATGTAAATTGCACAAATTCGTAAAAATCTACCTGCTATATGGGCTTTAACAGTCGGACCCAACGACGTGCGCATGCCCATTTCAACGACTCGCTGAAGCAGGGGTTTTCAAAATTCCAAGAGATTCTGCAAGGTTTCATGCGTCGTCTTTCATGCCACGGCTAAATTCTAGATAGGAAAATAGCTATTTCAAAGGTGAGTATTTTCTTTACAGAAATAGTTTTAATTAAATGTATTTGCAGAAATTGAATGGGGCCTGTTATTACTTAAAAGTTTGAAATTTAGGTTATTTAGCATGTTTATTTGCTATCAGATTAACTTTGTTTTTGTTAGGATTTCGCTAGCTAGCTACATAGCTCTAGAGGTAAAATAACTAACGTTAAAGCCTCCAGAAAGTTGTTGAAATGCATATATCAAAGTTTAGTGTCTCACAAATCACCCTTAAAAGAATCAGTGAACATAAACGTTCAGAACTGTTAGAAAAACGTGTTCCAAAATAGCTTAGCCCTCATTTTTCAAAAACTTAGTAGCTAGCGCGTGGCTGACCACGTTTTGAGACGGTCGGTCATGGAATGCACAAGGCGCATATCTATATAAATCTGCGTTGTCGCTCTTTAGTAAGGACCTTATAATGTTTGAGCCGTCTAATTCAAAATCACCTTAAATTAATTGAGTTACAAAATGCTTCTGTATTACTATTATAGTTAGAATAGTTAGCATAACATATGTGTAACATTAGCTAACACATGCCAAGTTGGCCGATGCTCCTCACAATGCTAGCTCTGTTTAGCTAATTTAGCTAGTGCCATATTGTTTTAATCTAGCTAGGTAATGCAAAAGGCTACGTAGAGGCAAGTTTAGCTCGAAAAGTAATTGGTTTGCCTCTTGCTCCTTTACAGTTTCATGTAGTGCTAATTCGTTGCATCCAGTCGAGAAGTTCTTCAAAGACACCCCAGACTGTTAGCACGTGTCCCTGGGAAATGAGGGTAATGAATGACCGTTTATAACAGTGACAATAAGTGTATGAGCCATGGCAACCCTAAAGGCTATGTTTTGAAGCAAATGCATGACTTGAAACTTTTGCATCACCAGATGTAGGTGTCAACTCTGGTCTGGTGGAGGAGAACCCATGGGGGTCCAGGAAAACAGCTGGCAGCCAGGCAAGTGCAAATATAAGACCCTCAAAAAAATACTCAAAGCTTTTCAATAGCATTGTCAACTCATTGTAAGGCATACCTAAGTTGTTCTGATCGTGGTGGGGGGGGATACATATTTGTCAAAACAACAAATGTTGTATACAATTGAGGCAAAAGACAACAATTCAAGGTAAAAGAAAATATTTACAGCAATATTACAGCTAATCAAGAAGAACCACAGTGTATGCAAACTATTGTTAACTTGTTTTACTTGTCATTAATGACAGACACATTACAAGTTATGCTCCGGAAGATGGAGACATTGGAGGAGAACCAGCAAGAGGCTCTCCTATTCAGGCGACTACAGAGCAGACACACTGAAGAGGTGCAAGTATTGGACCTACAGGTGGCCCAAACACAGGCTGAACTCCAAGACCTTGAGGAGCGACTTAAGGTGCTGGAGTTCCGAAAGAGAGTGGTAGGTGTTTGGAGATGCCATGAACTATGGCTTACACGCAGCGTTCAACGTTCAAATTGGTGCTGACAATAAATTCATGACTTCTAATTGCAGACGCTGTGACTTCTAATTGCAGACGCTGTGATTAAGTGGAAGACAGGACCGGGAGCTTCCATATCCAACCTTTCACATGGCTATGTGACAAATTATGTTGATAGGTCACTAACTTATTTTGTGCTTCATTGTCAGGGCCAACAGACAGGACCTGTAGCGGAGAGATTTTAATTCACTGTTTGGCACTTTGTTTGAAATAAAATGACTGAATGTTACATGGAAATGCTGCCTCGTTTATGATTAGCTTGAGTTAGGCTACACATCACACAAACATAGTCCTAAAGTTGGCTACCATGTAGGCTAGCCCAGTGTTTCCCACAGATCCAACCTCAATGTGTGTGATTATTTTGCGGGGCTTGCTAAAAAAAGTTTCTAATGCCCTATTATACGCGTGTCATGAAAACGAGATCATCTGGCCTAATTGGTGCAGAGAAGACGGCTGGCGAAAGTAAAGTTTACGAAAGGTTGGCATCTCTTTACACAATAAAAAGTGCTATAAAAAATATTATATTTCAATAAAATGTTGTCAGTGTATTAATGTTGGAGTCCCGACCCTTGGCAAACAAGCGATTCCCTGAAAGTTATCTAGTCGCAAGTTTTCGGTAAAATGCAGTTGGGTTGTCTGGATTGAAGCAGCAAACATTGTGTTAAAGTAAAAACATTACATAATATTATTTATAATACGTTTATTGGATTCACAGCTGCTACATATAACCTAGCATAATGTTTTTACCTCGAAAACCCAACTGCATTTTACCGAAAACTTGCGACTACATAACTTTCAGGGAATCGCTTGTTTGCTAAGGGTCGGGTCGGGACTCCAACATTAATACACTGACAACATTGTATTGAAATCTAATATTTTTATAGCAACGTCGCGGTTACGGACTGGCACTAGGTGCGTTCGACATGACCTCGCTTCATGCAGCGCTGCAGCTGGCTGCAGGCGGCTGACTTGAAACAGTGAATTCTGGTTAGACTTTTTGTCCGACTTGAGACGGCGCCGAGGCTAGGTCACTGTGACGTAGCCATCAAAGTACCGTGAGATCGATTCGAGAACTACCGGCTGTGTAGCCGAGCGCATTTTCTCAAGAGCAACTGCACGGCTTCAAATGACGACACAGCTATTTCATGATTGGCCAGACTCACACACGACAACTTTGACGCTTGTTTTGTAATTATTCTGACACCTTCAGTTTCGCCAATGCTCAAATCCGGACCAAACAATTTGATTGAATAAAACATTTGTTGAAGAAAGGGTTTTGGGCCACCTCTTCTACTAACGGAAAGACTAAGTTTAATTATAAATAAAGTGACGTAAGCACTGTTAAGGATAGTGTAAACTGGGTGTTGAGAGGAAGAATGATACATGGTTAAGCATCGGACCAAGTTATTTGTAGTTTAATTAGTAATGATGCAATCACAAGATACACAATGAAAACAACACACCAAGATGTCCGTAGTCTAGTACAATGAATTAGTCGATGATGCAACAGCAGTCGTCCCACCAAAACAGAGTATAAGATTAGAACGAACGAAGGCCTTCGTTGAGAAAGTGGTCGTGACAGAAAATCAGAGAAAGTTCTGCCCCTCCCAAGTTCTGTCTCCCCGCCCTTGGGAGACAGATCTTGTACTCCCCAGAGAGGGAGGTCTGGTGAGTGGCCATTGGTCAGGAGACCTTGGGGTGGCTATTGTTAACCAATTAAATGTCCAGGGCGTTCATGCTGGCGCAAGGTGGGCAGTCCACGGACCTGGTGATGTTAGGAGAGGGGGGTGGACAAGACCCACAGGTCTGATGCAATCCAAGGGGGGGTTGAGTTCTTCAGGGTTGAGAGCAGGTCATCCCGAGGTCCTGATGATATACGGGGTGGGGTCTTCAAGGGGAAGGGGAGAGGGTAAGACCACTCTAGGTCTGATGATGTAAAGGGGCAGATGGGGCAAGGTCTCCAAGGGGGAAGGGGGCATCCAGTGAGAAGGGGGGGGGGCAGGGTCTCCAGGGGAAGGGGACATGTTATCCATAGTAAGAACTGTCCGGTCTGACTCGTCCTGAAGCAGAGAAGAGTTATTTTCCCAGCATCACCTTATCTCCCAAGTTGACACTTTTACTCCCATGAGCTGACTAGCTCATTGTGCTCACAACAGTCCCTGAGCGTCACGAACTCGCCTCCCAAGTCAGTTTGCCTGACATCTGCATTCTTGTCCACACACCAGAGTTACATTTCAATGTTTCTTATCTGTTACTTTATTAAATCAATTGATCACATTCAATATTTGTATCTTAGTTATTAGCATTACAAAACATGTGTGTTTACATATTCATATTAGATATTGATTGGTATAGCAGCATTGATCAGCAGTATAATGCTATCATTCCCTCACAGCACACAGCGCTTGATCGGCCATGACTGACATCAACGCAGCAAACCACGAGAAGCTGGAATGTCCAACTTCACAGAGGCGTTTTCAACTCCTCCCCGACTGCAAGTGGCTACTCTCGCCGGTCGTTTCATGCAGCCGCAGTCCATGTCGAACGCACCTAATGTCACAAAATGACGTTGCCGTTACCTCAGGGCGTCTTTCACTTCTCACGTTGCCGCAACCTCGCCAAAAGACATTGCGGCAACGAAAGTTTGGTCAGCGAATGACGTTGCGGCAACGGAAGGGCAGCGTAACTGTGTTAGCTGGGATAGGTATAGCCTATAGGCTTAATTTAGCTTGCTTTGCCGCGCTAGAACAACGAGCCAGATATTCAAGTTTACAGTTTCTTTAATCAGAATCAGAATATATCTTTATTGTCATTGTCACAGGTACAACGAAATTAAGTGCAGTCCTTGTAATAAATAAATAAATTAAAACTAAATTAAAACCATAAAATAGTCACTATCAACTATAGGCATTAAAAAAAAAGGAACACATAAGACACATAGGACATAAGACACACCCAAACAACATCCACATTCATAAATGTGCTTTACACCACAGTGTCACACTATGCCTTAGTTTTAGTTTTAGCAGCATTAAGGGAAATGGCTGTCGGGTAAAAACTGTTAAGTAGTCTGTTTGTTTTAGTGTTCATGGACCGGTATCTCCTGCCTGATGGCAGTAGTTGAAACAGTTTGTGACCGGGGTGTGATGAGTCCTGCAGGATGGAGTGTGTCTTCTTGAGGCAGCGGGAGCTGTGCAGTTCTTCCAGGGAGGGAAGAGGGCAGCCGGTGATCTTTTGTGCTGCCTTTACAACCCCCTGGAGCCTTTTCCTCTGTGCCACTGTGCAGCTTTTAAACCAGACACACAGACAGTATGTGAGGATGCTCTCTATTGAGCAGCGGTAGAAGGACACCAGTAGTTTTTGGGGGATGTTGTTCTTCCTGAGAACTCTCAGGAAGTAGAGTCTCTGCTGGGCCTTCTTCACTAGGACAGTGGTGTTGACGCCCCAGGTCAGGTCCTCCATGATGTTCGCTCCCAGGAAGCGGAAGTCAGAGACCCTCTCCACACAGACCCCGCCTATCAGTAGTGGCTGGATGGCCGTCTTCTTCCTCCTGTAATCCACAACGAGCTCCTTGGTCTTCGTAGTGTTGAGGAGCAAGTTGTTGGCACTGCACCACCCCACCAAACGCTCCACCTCGTCTCTGTAGTGGGTCTCATCCCCCCTTGAGATGAGCCCCACTACTGTGGTGTCGTCTGCAAATTTGACGAAGGTGTTGCTGTGGTGGGCGGGAGTGCAGTCGTGGGTGTAGAGGGTATAGAGCAGAGGACTCAGCATGCAGCCCTGCGGGGAGCCAGTGCTGAGGCTGAGGGCAGTGGAGGTGTGGGGGCCCACTCTTACCCTCTGAGTGCGGTCTGTTAAAAAGTCCTTAATCCAAAGGCAGGTGGAGTGTGGTATTCCAATGTCTGCCAGTTTGAGCACCAGTCTGTGTGGGAGGATGGTATAGCCGAGCATAGCTCCCCGCCTGCTCCAGGTGGGACAATGCAGCATGTAGGGCTGTGGCCACGGCGTCCTCAGTAGACCTATTAGCCCTGTAGGCAAACTGGTGTGGATCAAAGGTGGGGGGGGATGAATGACATGATGTGACTACGAACCAGTTTTTCAAAGCACTTCATCACCACCGGGGTGAGTGCTACTGGCCGGTAGTCATTGAGGGTGGTGATATTTGTTTTTTTGGGCAGGGGGACTATGGTGGAGGACTTCAGGCAGGATGGGACAGTGGACTGGGAGAGTGACTGGTTGAAGATCTTTGTAAAGACCCCCACCAGCTGGTCCGCGCAGTCCTTCAGCACACGTCCACTGACGCCGTCGGGTCCAGCTGCCTTCCACGGGTTGACAGCCCGCAGTACGCGCCTCACCTCATGCTCCTCTACCGTGAGGATGATGATGTCGCTGTTGGCTGCTGGATGTGGCGTTGCTGCATCTGGTGGCTTTGCCTCGAAACGTGCGAAGAAGTGGTTCAGCTCCTCCGCCAGCGAGACATCACCTTCAGCAGCCCCAGGGTTGGTTTTGTAGTTGGTAATGTGCTGGATCCCCTGCCACACCTGCCTGCTGTTGTTGCTGTCCAGGTGGTCCTCGATCCTCCTCCTGTAGTCCGACTTGGCCCTCCTGATGCCCCTCTTCAGACTGGAGCGTGCTGCGCTGTACAGAGCCCCATCACCTGATCTGAAGGCGGTGTTCCTCTCCTTCAGCAGCTGCTTGACCTCCTTAGTCATCCATGGCTTCTGGTTGGGATAGACACGGATGTGTTTGTCCACTGTGACAATGTCTATGCAGTTCTTAATGTAACATAACGTGCTGGTGGAATTTTGGGAGAACTGCTTTAAGGTCAGCATGATTGAAGTCCCCCGCAATGATAAACACTGCATCAGGATACCTGCTCTGCTGACTGCTAATGCTGCTATGTAAATGTCCGAGAGCTATGTTAGCGTTAGCGTCCGGTGGAATGTAAACAGCAGTGATCAAGACAGCAGTGAACTCTCTAGGCAGGTAAATGGGCCGACATTTGATAGTCATATACTCCAAGTCTGGGGAGCAGTGACGGTCTATAGCCACTGTGTGAGTGCACCAGATGTTGTTGACATACACACACAGCCCCCCTCCTCTGCTCTTACCGGAGTTACTCGTCCTGTCCTGGCGTTGTGCTGTGTAGCCTGCTAGCTGTATAGCTGAGTCCGCGATTAGTGAGTGAAGCCAAGTTTCTGTGATCAACAGGATGCAACTGTCCTTGATGGTATTGTTGGTTGCAACCTGAAGCCTCAATTCGTCCATTTTATTAGCGAGGGATCTGGCGTTGGTGAGAAAGATGCTGGGAAGCGGTGGTTTGTGGGGTT
This sequence comes from Mallotus villosus, assembly GCA_903064625.1. Taxonomy (NCBI): domain Eukaryota; kingdom Metazoa; phylum Chordata; class Actinopteri; order Osmeriformes; family Salangidae; genus Mallotus; species Mallotus villosus. The sequence continues at coordinate 237,673 of CAEFZP010005769.1, read as the reverse complement.
GCCGCCGTAGCCTTGCTAGCGCGCCGGCCCTGCAGCCCCGCTTCTGTTTCCTCTCCCTTCGCCGCCTTCTCCACCTGCCCGCTGGGATGATAATCCATGAAGAGCCGGGGCACCTCGCGATGTCCGGAGGAATGTTGTGTGAGTGCAGAAAGTCCGATGAGACGCTCTGCTCGCAGCAAACTCCAAGCGTTAGGAGATCCTGCCTGCTGTAGTTGTTTTCCGCACATAATGTGGACCGGATACAAAACAACATGTACACATACACACATAAAAGGTACCGACGTGGAAAGCACTGAGCCGCTGCAACTACGTGCGCCGCCATTAAACCCCACACAATACTTAGCAGTAGGGATGGGGATCGAGACCCGGTTCTGTAAGGACCCAAATGTTTCAAAACCCGAGTATCAATAAGGTCCGAGCTTATCGATACCGCTATCGAGACTAAGTCATATAATGTAACGTTGACTTATGTCTCGAGAAATAAGTAATTTAAATGTAAACCATATCACTGGTGCACAAACATACAACGTTTGACTAATAAAATGACAACCGCCTGCCAACCGCCTTTAAAGTAAACGAAGAAGAACTTAATTGCCTCACGCGCTACTTCGCTTCATTTCTTATTTTGTTGCTCGCTACGATGGCTGAACGTGCAAAACGGTCAAAGGCTTGGCTACATTTTATTAAAGCCAAAGATAAAGATGAAGCAAAGTGCAATCTGTGTTCTAAACTAATATCTTGTAAGGGGGGGGAACACAACTGCAATGAACAAGCACCTCAATGTGGTTCATCAAATAAAGGTGAAATGCAGTACCTTCGACTGTCTTCGAGTCGCAACAGTGCTAACTCCAGCTGCCGTTGCAGGGCAATCCTCTGGTGAGCGCACCCCAACTTCGTAGCAAGTCTCCATCGTTGACAATAATAAGCCAATTCCAGTGACGTGCTGGAATTATGATGTCAGTGAGAGGCTAGGCACTGAGTTATGAAGATTACCTAATATATTGTTAGGCTAATGTGTCAAAACAGTAAACGCAGTAAACAGTAGGCTACAAGCAGTAGCCTACAGCCGCTGACTGTTAGCATAGCTACATAGCCAATCTTTTCTTCCATACCAGTCGGTTTGAAACGATCGAAAACATGTTGTCACTTTTGCTGCAGTAGCCTAGTCCATCTAGTTAAGTCTGGCGTAGACCTCCCTCTTGCTATTAACTCATTTTTTGAATATAATCGAGCTTGGAGAAATTCCTCAACTCTGTGATATCGACAGACAGAATTTTGACTAGAATTTTGCGGGGATTACGTTTACAATGTAGCCAGTGTAATGACGTTAGCTGTGCAAATATCCAGTAATATTTCGATTTTAATTGGTCCATGTTTGATACGTAACAGAGTATTACTGGCATAACATATTTACAGTGCAGCGTGGGTTGTGTGCTGCTATATATGTTTAACATTTGCCAAATTCATTCATTTAGATAGTGGTCAGCTCAAGTCCACAGCTCCACCCCCCGTCCATCAAACTCCCTTCACCCTGGCTGCCAGGAGGATGCCATCTGATAAAGTGGAGGAGTGTCACAGGGCTGTCACAAAGTTTATAGTGAAAGGGTTGCATTCCTTTGTAACAGTTGAATCACCATGTTTTAGGGAGATGACCAAAAGGCCCTCAATCCACATTACACCCCTCCCTGCAGGACTGTTCTGTCCAACACCCTCATCCCTGCCTGGTATGAGGTGGAAAGGCAGAATGTTGTAACAGAGCTGGCAAATGTGGGCAAAGTAGCCATCACAAGTGATGGGTGGACTAGCTTAGCACAGGACCACTACTTAACAGTAACGGCCCATTACAGCAGCCAAGGCAAACTTCACCAAAAGGTCTTGCGGACCAAAGCTGTCTTCCAGGCACAGGCGGGGGAAACAGTGGCAGTGGAGATTGGGGAGGTGTTGGAAGAGTTTGGCATTGCGCACAAGGTGGTTGTGATGACCGTGGACAATGCGTCCAACATGGATGTTGCTGCAAAGAGGCTAAACATCCTCAAACTTGGATGCTTTGCCCATACCCTCAACTTGGCAGCGCAAAAAGTCTACAGCATTGCCACAGTGACCCGGTGGGCAGCAAAAATAAGAGTGGTCATCGTGTGGATGAAGCGGTCTACAATGGCCAAGACTGTGCTGAGAGAGAAGCAGCTCCTCCTCAAACTTCCTCAGCACACCATGTTACTGGACGTCAAAACCAGGTGGAACTCTCTCTTCCTGATGGTTGAGAGATTCCTGGAACAGTATCCGGCTCTCCAAGCTGCAGCGTTGGATACACGGCTGAGAAAGCCAATGGAGAGGGACAAACTGGATAGAATCACCGATGATGACTTCACCAAAGCAGAGGAGTTCATCAAAGTCATGAAGGTCCTGTACACCTCTACCTTGTGTGTATCAAGTGAGAAAACCCCTACCTGCGGTCAGATCCTTCCGATAATCGAGAAACTTAAAGACCACTTCACAGTTGAGGAAGAAGACTCTCTTTTTGTGTCTGGCATGAAACAGAAGGTTTGGGCTGACCTCTCTGGACGTTACCAGAAGGACACCATCCAGGAGTTCCTGCAAGAGGTGACTGCGATGGACCCCAGGTTCAAAGCCAAGAGTGACAGGGACTCCACCTGGGACCGTTTGCAGGAGGCAGCTATAGCAGCCAATGCTACAGAAGCGGAAGAGGTCCCACTCCCCGACCAAAAGGACAGTGACACAACCCAGGAGGAGGCAGAGTACGACACACTGATCTCAGAGGAAGAAGAAGAGAATCCTCCAGTTACAGTCACTCCACTACAGCCAAAGACCGCTTTGGAGGAGCTGTTTGCTGAGGAAGAGAGAGAGCTACGGACCATCCAGCCGAAGAAGACCAGCATTCAGAGAGTCCGTCAAGAGATCCAGCTCTATAGAGGCCTGCCTCCGATCCCTATGGCAGAAGACCCTGTCCTCTGGTGGTGGGGAAAGAAAGACACCCTGCCCCTGCTAGCTGAACTCTCTTACAGCTACCTTTGTGCTCAAGCCTCTTCCACCCCTTCAGAGAGGGTGTTTTCCACTGCTGGGGACACCATCAGCCAGGAGCGATCCAGGATCATGCTTGACAAGGCAGACATGCTAATCTTTCTGCAGAAAAACTGTTAAGAAAAGCAGTAAATTCTTTTTTTTCTTTTTGTTATGTAAAGCATAATATTTATTTTATTTATGCATATATATTTTTTTGTTGTTGGAAAAAACTTGTTGGACATTTATTATTTTACTGTTCTCATAGTCATAGTTATACGTTATGTTGAAATTAAAGAAGCAATAATAGCAATAACAGTTCTTAAGAATTTATTGTCTCGTCTTTCTTTCCACCACATAGAAAAGTATCGATAGTGGTATCGATAAAGACCCGAATCGTTAAGCAGTCTCGAAAATTGTATCGACATCGATAAAAATTTACGATACCCATCCCTACTTAGCAGTCAAACTAAAAACGCTGAGCAAAAAGAACAACGTATAGGCATTGCACATATAATATTACAGTATTGATTTTCGTAAGTTCACATGTATCTGCTATTTGATCGGAATTCACATTCTTTGATCAATGGTCTTTTTATTGATTTCTCATCTCATTGCAAACAAGAATATTCATACAGTATACAATTTAAATCCCGCCACCGCCCCTCCCACCCTCCCACCCCAAATAAAACAAAGAAACAATACAGGGAGAAAAAAAACACAACTGACCAAACTTTATCTCTGTTGTGTTCAAAATCAGAAAAGCCACAGTGCTCAGTAAGGTAAACCATCAATCATAGAGGACTAGTCCTCAGTTATGTCTGAAGTGCTGACACTGTCAATAAAAGGGCTCCAAATGTTATAGAATGTATTCACTGATCCTCTGAGACTATATCTAATTTTCTCTAATGAGAGGAAAGACAGTATATCTGTGACCCAGTGGGTGTGTTTGGGTGGGGCAGTTTCTTTCCACTTCATCAAGATGGAACGGTGTGCCAACAGTGAAGCAAAGGCCAGGGCCTTACGTTCGGACTTCACATTCTGACAGTTTTCTGCAATGCCTTAGCTCCAGCTCACAAGCTCGTAACTGGTTGTCGCAAAGTATGACGTGTACAGCTAGTTGCAAGCGTGCACAAGTCAAGGAGCCAACTCGGAGCTGGGGAAAAAAGTGAGCCCCTGTTTAAGCTAGACCGGAAGACGCGGAAGTGGAAAGATGGTGCTGTCCGTTTCGCGCTCTCACTTGCCTCACTGCGCCACTGAGCACTTTTCATAGAAATGAATGGGGACGCCATCTTGGAAGCCATTCATGACGCCCTCTAGTTATAATACCTCTATGAGTCCACCACTCCCTCCAATGTAACGTGTACCTTTACTTTCACGCCTCTTCCCGTCATCTACCCTCTCCCAACCTGAATCCTGTAACATTATATGTGTCAAAGCTAATTACCCCCAACCTGCTTCAGGTGTGTCATTAGCCCTATCCACCTTAGGAAGACCGGAGCTCGGTAGGTCTGGGCTATTCCTCCACCTGCTGGCCACATAGCGTCCCTCCAAGGTGACCTGGGACCATATGTCACATGTGTTATGTAAATCTACAATTCAAGATGCATGTTTGTCCAGATCTATATTTCAACAAGATAGCTAGAGCTAACTGAAGCTGAGTTGAATTACAATAGTAATTCTGTAGTGCTAACGTTACCCACCTAAGGCGATCCTGTTTGCTTTGACAACAGAAGTGGAAACAACTAACGTAATCATTTCAAATAATATCTAGTCAATCTTTTGAAAACAGTGTTGTGTAGACACAATAGATGTGTTTGTTCGTTCTGTCTCCACCTTCGTTGTTTCAGTGAGTGCTGTTGGCCGTGTTGCGTCTTTGCTCTGCAGCTTCACTCGTTGTAAACCAACCATCAGCGCGCAGCTCATCTATATATTCACAAGCATACCATAAAAGGAGAACCTACCGTTTTTTCCCGGGAAAATTTCACTGGATGTATCAGGGGGCATAGAACAGCACCCGGGCCATTTTCAGCCCAACCAATGGTACATACCCTATTCGGAGAACTTAAGGAACAGTCCCCTTTAAACACTTTGACCTCTTTAAACACTTTCCTCAGCCTTTCTTCCAGCTGGTCTTCATCGTCTGCAAACAGAACCATATCATCCATGTGACATACAATTCCAGGCATTCCACTTATCAATAAATGCATAGCCTTCTGGTAGGCCTCAGGTGCAGATGATAATCCAAACAGGACTTTTTTGTATCTGTAGCAGCCTCTGTTACCCCTTTTCCACCAACGCATTTTGGGTGCCGGTTCGGAGCTGGTGCTTAATTGCAAACCAGTTCTTTCGACAGACTGAGAACAGGAAAAGTGGTTTGTAGGTGATTCGCAACCGGCCCCACTTTGAACCTGGTCTAGAGTTCGAACCAAGAAAGAACCGCTTGGGGCGTGACCGTGACCAACAAAACAAACAGAATCCTTTGACCGCCATTGCTCTTTTTTAACGTTTTTACAATTCATATTTCAGCTAAACGGTACTTGTAAATCAGCATCTGAATTAAAATGTAACAAGAAGTGGGCAGTGTAGTTGCTGAAAATGTTGTTATTTTATTGATGAAACTGCTCATTTGTAAACTTGCTCCGACATTTCGATAACCTAGCTAGCATCGCAGTGCAGACACCAGGGGCGTGTCCAGACATAATAGGAGTTATGTGATCAAACTTTCTGGTTCTAGTCAATAGTCTAGCAGCAGCATTTTGTACCCGTTGTAAAAAAATGTATGTAGGTATTTGGGAGGCCAGAGAACAACACATTGCAATAGTCCAATCGGGATGTAACAAATGCATTCGTTTTTCAGCATCATCTTTTGAGAGAAATGTTTGTACTTTGGCAATGTTACGTAGATGGAAAAATGCAGTTCTAGTAATTTGCTTAATATGGTACTCAAACAAAAGGTCCAGGTCCATTGTGACTCCTAAATGTTTTACCAGTTGGCTTTGAGAGACTTTGATGCCGTCTAAAGTTAGATTGGATAAATTATTTCTGTATTTTTTAGGACCAAAAATGTGAACCTCTGTTTTATCCGAATTGAGAAGAAGGAAATTTGTTGCCATCCCAAGCTCTCAACCCAGAAACACATGTTTCCATAGCAAATGGTAAATCCCCAGGCTTTAAAGACATATAAAGCTGAGTATCATCTGCATAACAGTGAAAGATTACCCCATAGCTTCTAATTATGTTTCCTAAAGGCAACATGTAGAGTGAAAACAACAGAGGGTCTAGAACTGAACCCTGTGGTACTCCGTATTTTACAGTGGAGCACCTGGATGAGCAGCCATCATAGTGGACATATTGTGATCTATCAGATAGATAGGATCTAAACCACTGAAGTGAGGTACCAGAAATTCCAACATAGTTCTCCATACGTTCCAGAAGAATCGCATGATCCACTGTGTCAAAAGCTGCACTTAGGTCTAAGAGAACCAGCACAGAGATAGAACCCGCGTCAGAGGCTAATAGTAGATCATTGACTACCTTAGCTAAAGCAGTTTCAGTGCTGTGGTGAAGACGAAATCCAGACTGGAGAGGTTCATAAAGCTGATTTGAGGAAAGGTGCTCAGTAAGCTGTTGTGCCATAGCTTTTTCTAAAATATTTCAGAGAAATGGCTAATTTGAAATTGGCCTGTAGTTGCTGAGACAACCTGAATCAAGGTTTGGTTTTTTAAAAAGGGGCTTAATAATTGCTTGTTTGAAATCGTCAGGGACTTGGCCAGTTACAATAGATTCATTAATAATACTAAGCATGGCTGGTCCAATAATAGGGAGAAGTTCCCTACGAAGTTTGGCAGGAAGGGGATCGAGAAGGCAACTGGTGGGTTTCGATGAATCTATCAACTCGATGAACGCTTCGATAGAAATAGGGTTAAAATGAGAAATAGGGTTAAAATGAGTAAGAGCCTCGACATGTAGTACGCTGGGTATAGAGGAAGATTCAGTGTCGATGGCCAATTTGTCCCTTATTGCATTGATTTTTTTGGTCAAAGAATTCCAAGAGATCATTGGGAGAGAGAACAGTATTAACACAGAGCGTACTTTTCTTAGTGAGTTTTGCAACAGTATCAAATAGGAACTTAGTATTGTGTTTGTTCTTACTAATCAACTTAGATAAATATTCTGATCTGCATCTGATGAGGACTTGCCACTTATGTTCTAGTTTTCTAGTGGACCTCTTTAGAGTGCGGGTTTCCTCTGAATGGAGCAAGTTTTTTGTCTTTTCTTTTACGTGGTTTGAGTGGGGCAACAGAATCTAGGGATAGCTGAAGAACCACATTCAGATCCCTTGTTTTAGCATTTAATGATTTATTTGGGACGTCAAGTGCTTCTAGTGCAGCAGGTAGAATATTAGCCAGTTCTAGAGCTGTGTTTGGGGTTATGCAGCGGCTAGTAGAAGTATTCTGAGTGCCTCCAAGGCTTTGGCAGAGATCCATTTTGAAGGTAACCAGGCAATGGTCTGATAATATAAGATTGTGGGGGTGGACAGTGACGTCACTAATCCTGATTCCTCGCGTGAGTACCAAGTCCAGCGTATGCGAGTGAAAATGGGTAGGTTTGGAAACCATTTGAGTGAGACCTGTGGAATACGTTAGTGCAGTAAAGGCCTTACTTAAAGGATCGTTTGGGTCATCCACATGAATGTTAAAATCACCCATAATTCAGATATTATCAGTATATGTCACAAGATCAGCACTAAAATCAGCAAATTCCTCTAGGAAGAGCGAATACGGGCCGGGGGGGCGGTATAGAGTAACTATACAAAATGAGGGAAGGGGGGCAGGAGTAGTAACAATAGTCCTTTTTAAAGTAGTTGGTGGTTTCATGCAAATTATTTCAAATGTTTTAAAGGTGTTAACAGATTTTAGGCAGAGGTTGAAGCTAGCTTCATATATCATAGCAACACCACCACCTTTCTTTGAGACACGAGGGATATGTGAGTACGCAAAATTGGGAGGCGATGCTTCATTAAGGGGGGAATATTCATCAGGTTTTAGCCAGGTTTCGGTGAGTCCAATCAGGTCCAGGCTGCATTCAGACATCAGATCATTAATCAAAACAGCCTTTGTGGATAGAGATCTGATGATGATGGGAGTGAACAGTGGCCAGATACCTCTGACGGAACTTGCAAGACCACGTCCGTTAAATACCCGTCACAATTACAAAATATGGAACTCCTGAACTAGCATCACATCAAAACAGAATGTGGATGGAGGTTAGCTGTGGTGACGTAACGGGGGCCGATTCTGGTGGGCCAGTCTGGATCAAAGTATAGGGCCTATTTTTATAGGACCCATTATTTATGAAATGGTAAAAAAAAAGCTTAGATGTCTGCTAATAAGGTGACACAGTAACACACTGTCTTTTTTTTTGAGCACCGAAGACCCATTTTGACCCAGGAAAAACCCTTGTAAATGGTTGGAGGTACAGACCGTGTAGAATATTTTATCAACAGAGATAGCTGACCTTACCAGAGCTTATGTGTGCATAAAAAAAGCTCACATCACTTGTAACAAATCTTGTTTCAACACTGATTTGTTACAGTGATAATGCTACAAAATAACCTGTGACTCCAAAAGCCGACATAAGAAAACAATGCACATTGTAGCGACAACAACTGAATGTCTCTGAGAGGCTAAGTAAGGGAGACTCACTTGAGTGAATCCAACAACAATTCCAATGTCAGCTCTGGAAGTTACGATTTCTTCTGTATATTTATAGGCAGATAGACATCTTTCTTGAACAGGACAGCAGATAAAAAAGTGCAAGTGCTTCTGTGCAAAGTGGTGTTAATAAATATACATGCAATTCATCCAGTAAGCGTTTTAGTTAGTCCATAAAATCCAAAGTTCCAATAGTCAGCATATTGAGCGGTCAACAAAAAATGTGCTCTCCCTACTCACCCCCTCGCCATACTACCACAGGTGCCCAGGTGCATATATTCATTCACTAATTCCTATGCCAATACCCACGGGACTTGCATACACACCCACCAGATACCAAAATAAAAGCACCAAAGCACAGACCAATTGAACCATGGCATATGGCCGCTATATTCCAGCCCCTAATTATTACCAATCATAGTTGTAATAATTAACATTACATAGCACTATAACATCAAAGTCATGCAATACACATAAGTATTCTTGTGTGTTCCAAGAGGCAGATGGCTCTTCTTTCTTCAAAGGGCGCAAGTCTAGTCTGGGCCAGAGGTTCAAGCACATCTTTACTATCAATCTCTGTCCAGTAAGTTGGTTGGTCAGTCGTCAAACAAACAAACAAACAAACAAGCAAGAGTTCTTCAGGCTTCCGCCTCTTGTAGAAGACAGACCTTAGTTATTGGCCTGTCCAGCTGGTTTGTCTTTGTCTTGATAAGCAGCCTTCGTACAAAAGCTCCTCTGTCTGGGAACGTTTGGATGACCTTTCCCATTATCCAAGAATTACGAGGTGCTGTCTCATCCACAATGAGAACTATGTCCCCCACCGTGAAGTTGCACTTCTTGTCACACCACTTTTGCCGTTCCTGCAACTGTAATAGATACTCCTGGACCCACCGCTTCCAAAATAAATCTGACATATACTGGATACATAGATGTCATTTTTATGGAACTCCCCTGGTGGTAGGGATGGAGAGGATTTCAACAGCAACAGATGGTTAGGGGTCAGTGCTTCCAAGTCATTAGGATCAGAAGATGCCTTGGTAAGTGGGTGGCCATTTATGATGGATTGTATTTCACAAACTATTTCAGTCAAACCAGAAAGGAACAGACATTTCCAGAAATGGTTGCCTGGGTTTGGGTAATGGCGTCCTTTAAATGCTGACAACAGTCCTGGGTTGATACCAATTATCAAAATGTCAAGATTGTGGGTAATAATGTCTGGCAGGGTTTTGGACATAACCTCAGCCACTGACATGCCATTGAAGCGTGTCGTGGATAATTCAGCAGGTACACTGAAGACTGTGCGTTTTTCCTTACGACTAGGAAAGAGAGTTGAACAGACTCAAATTGGTTTTGCGAATGCAGAGTGATTTAATAGTATCACAACAGAACAATCAGATCTCCTACACCCCATGAGATTTCTCCGCTCAGAGACAATCTGAAGAACTACCCAAAATGCAGGACAATTATACAGTTTCAGAATGCCCCGTAGACTGTTTCTAAAGTTAAACTGACTGAATGAAAGTTTGCTTGTCCAGGACAAGCACACATCGTGACGTTCAAAGTCTGTCTATTCGTTTGTATAGCTCTTGCCTACTGTTGTCCGTTATCTTTACTAAGGTTGGTCTGACATGTCATAACAAACGGCAACAGTCGGCAAGATTTTAATTTTCTATCAAGTTATATAAAACTTGAGACCCAGAGATGAATAATGCAGTTTTTGGCCACAACAAGCGGTTGAGAGCCCGTTTAGCCTTCTTTATGGCCTCATTCTTGTCATACTCCTCCTGCTGTTTGCCTTCTTCCAACGGACGTCTCCCTCTCTTTCTCTTTCCTGGATCCGGAGGCTGATGATGGTGTTGGACAATAGGCCCTTGATGTCCGGTGAAGTCATGATGGAAGTCCAGGTCTTGATGACCGAGAAACTCCTGGTGAATGGAAAACTGTGGTGGACTGACAGCTCAGTCATGACCCGGTCTTCTCTAGAGCCATCCATGTACTGACCCACATTCCCTGTGTTGAGGTACTGCATCACATGCTGAGCCTGGGGATGCTGCTGGGTGGACTGGTACCACTGTTGGAGATAATCCGTAGGAACAGTCAGTGACGTATACTGCTGTTTGAAAGATGTGTCTTTAAGGAATCGTCGCCGCAGATTTACAGTGAGTTGTTCTGCAACCTTTCTGTTGTTTGGCATACTCGGTTGACTGTTTCTCAAAGGCAAGGCGATCTGGTAGTGGCCATCCAAAAGATGGGCAGAATCTGTGACCAACTTCATAAAGTTTTGATCTTCCCTTGACAGACTAGGTTGTTCATCCTGGCCGCATTCTGGGAAATCCATTTTAAATTGCTGCTGCCAAATGTCGTCAAGATTCAACACAGAGATCCTATTAACTGTTACGGTGCCAAGTTCTTCACCATCGTCTCCCCCAAGTGGTCCATTGACAGTCCATCCCAGAAGGGTCTTGATTGCATAAAGTCCATTATCCACGCTGCAAACTACTTCCAATGGCTCCAGGACCTTTGGCACATTTGTTCCTATCAGCAGTTAAAGTCAATTTCTGGCAGATGTATGTGTCTCAAGTGGGGCCATCTCTGAAGATCTCTTTGATGTGGAATGTTGTCTCGATTGACAGGCATGCTTTGTTGTGTGTACGTACTGGGCAACTGACAGAACTGTTCACCATCCAGACCTGCCACTTCTAGACCGGTGACCACGTAGCTGTTCACCACCTTTTCTTGACCCATAGTACGTAAAAGGATACGGGTCTTCTTTCCTGAGAGATTGAGCTTATGCATCAAATTCTCAGTGCAAAACACAGCAGTGCTGCCTTGATCAAGGAAAGCATAAGTAATCACAGTCTTATTGCTTTTACTAGACTTAATTTGCACTGGCACTATGAGAAGCTTACATTCATGATCACCAGCCCCAGTGAGACCACTAGCTTTATCCACTGCAGTACCTAGCTCTTGTTCGGTTTCAGGTTTTGTCTGCCTTCCCCTTGATGGAATATGAAGTAGTGTGGGGTGTCTTAAATCACACGCGTGACAAGACAGGCGCTTTCTACAGTCCCTGCTGATGTGTCCTTTACATAAACAGGCAAAGCAAACACCATTTTCCATTAGGAACATAATCTTTTCCCTGTGAGTCTTTCTCTTCAGCTGGTGGCATGACTCAAGTGTATGTTCAGCTTCACAATACAAACAGAATTTTGGTGGTAAGATACGTTCTGGTATATATTCCATTGTTTCTGCGTTAATGTCCCTAGTATTCATGGTTGTAGCAAAACTACTTTTGTTGGGTCTCTGTATGGGCCTTGAGGCAGTTCTAGTTAGATCTTTACTTGGTGGAGTATCTTGAATATTCCCAAAACTCTGTTAGAATTCATACTTGTTTTTCAATGAAGTCTACGATGTCACTGAATGTAGCTCTTTCCTGACGTTTCTCCTGTATCTCACATACCACAGTTCTCCAGCGATCCCTTAGCCTGTATGGCAGCTTCTTTATGATTGCAATCATATTTGCAGGCATGTCCAGTTCATACATATACTGCACGTCATTCATAATATTACAGCAACCTCTGAGGAAGAGACTGTAATCTTGTAGTATTTTGACATCATCTGGCTTAATTGGAGTCCAAGACAGAGCTTTCTCCATGTATGCGGCCGCAATCCTTTGCTCATTGCCGAAATGTTTTCGTAGCAAGGCCTTCGCTTGAGCGTAGCCCTCCTCGGGCTCAACATGCAGGCAACTTCTCACAAGTGCTCTTGGGTGCCCTCTAGTGTATTGTTCGAGGAAGTACAGACAATCACCGTAGTTATTACGCCTGGGACACACTGCCTGCGATCGGCTGCGATCTGCTGCGACGCGCCTGGATGTTATCAAATGGGACCGACCACACTGGCTGCGAAGCGCCGCGATTGCCTGCGACTGCCTGCGATCTGCAGCGATCGTTTCGACAGCAGGTCAAATTTTTTCGCCAGACGCTTGCGAAATCGGCTGCAGGATGATGAAATACACCATATAAATTGATGTATTTGAATTAAAAAACATGTTATTAAGATTTTACTACATTAATTGTAGACTACGGTGAACATTTGTAAAGTTGTAGACTTTATATTTTTTACTTTGACTTTTTACTATACTTTGGAGACCTTCGTACCAATATTCACCCTATATTAAACCTAACTACACAATGTTGGTAACGAATGGCCTTTACATGTGGTTACCCTGATGAAAATGAATGAAAATACACGGATTGATCTGTTGAGCTAGCATGCCCGTAGTTGTTTTGTTTGTTTGAGAGAAACGAGTTGTCATACGTTGCACACAACACAAACGCATGCAGATAGCCTACTGAGAGATAACCCCCAAGTCGATTTCTAAAATCTGCGAGAAATTCAAGGAGTACGACATCCAATTAATTCTCGAAGTTGTAAAGCACGGGGAGTTGTATGACCACCAGCAACAATTTTACAAGGACAACGTAGAGAAGGATCAATGGGGCGGCTGTTGGAATAACACGTTTCCTAAATATAGCCTATGCCATGTATGTACCATGTCAGTGAAAAAGGAAAGCTCAGAGCTGAAAGGCTTGGTGACCGTCGCAGAGAAATTTGCGTCTGGTGCGGACATCTTTTGCTCAATCGTAGCCGATTGTAGCCGATCGTGGCGCTGTGCGTTCAGGCGCTTCGCAGCCAGTGTGTCCCAGGTGTTAGACTTGCTTTCAACGCCGCTCTCAAAGGCCCTCATAAAAGAATGAAAATGCAATGGATAACCATCAAAAACCTGTATATCTCTTTTAGGCAAAGATGACAGCTGCTGTTGTTGCATCAAAAGACAACTTGGATGCGTACACTGACACTGTGACGTCATTCGTCAGCTACTGCGAGGAAGCGTGTGTCCCTACTCGAACCAGGGTCAGTTATAATAATGACAAACCCTGGTTCACTGCCCAACTCAAAAGACTGAGGTTGGAGAAGGAGGATGCCTGGCGGAGGGGAGATAAGAGCAGGTTTAAAGACGCCAGGTATAAGTTTGAGGCAGCTGTCAGGAGGGCAAAACATCTCTTCTCTGAGAAATTGAAAAATCAATTCTCAGATGGCAACGCCTCCTCTGTCTGGAAGGGTCTAAAACAAATCACAAACTACAAACCAAAACCCCCTCAGACCACGGATAACATTCCCCTTGCAAACAAGCTGAATAAGTTTTACTGCCGTTTCGAGCAACAGTCTTCCCCCCCTACCTCCCTTTCTCCATCCTTCCCCCCTCACCCCCCCTCTCCACCCCCGTACCCTACCCCTTCTGCCCGCCCACACCTCTCTGTCTCAGTGAGGGAGGTGAATCGCCTGTTCAAAAGGCAGAACCCCCGGAAAGCAGCCGGTCCGGACAACGTCTCACCCTCCATCCTGAAGTTTTGTGCTGACCAACTGTCCCCGGTGTTCAGTGATATCTTCAACTCCTCCCTGGAGCACTGCCAGGTACCAGCCTGCTTCAAGGCCTCCATCATCATTCCTGTCCCTAAAAAGACGAAGATCACAGACCTGAACGACTACAGACCCGTCGCCCTGACCTCTGTGGTCATGAAGGTCTTTGAACGCCTCGTCCTTGCCCACCTGAAGTCCATCACGGTCCCTCTCCTAGACCCCCTGCAGTTTGCGTATAGGGCCAACAGGTCCGTGGAAGACGCGGTCAACATGGCTCTGCACTACGTCCTGGAACATCTGGACACTGCAGGGACCTACGCCAGAATTCTGTTCCTGGACTTCAGCTCGGCGTTCAACACCATCTTGCCACCGATACTGGAGAGTGGGCTCTCTGCGCTGCAGGTGCCTGACTCCACCTGCAGCTGGATTACAAATTTCCTATCTAACAGGACCCAGCGGGTGAAGCTCGGGAAGTACATCTCCGAGCCGAGGTCGATCAGCACCGGTTCCCCGCAGGGCTGCGTCCTGTCTCCCCTTCTGTTTTCCCTCTACACCAACTGTTGCACCTCCAGCCACCAGTCGGTCAAGCTCCTCAAATTCGCAGATGACACCACACTGGTAGGGCTTATCTCCAGGGGGGATGAAGCTGCCTACAGGAGCCAGATCGACTCGGTGGTTTCTTGGTGCGATCACAACAATCTAAAGCTAAACGCTCTTAAAACAGTGGAATTAATAGTGGACTTCAGGAGGAACCCGCCCCCTCCCCCTCCAATCATACTGGTAGGCACCCCAGTCGCCATAGTGGAGTCATGTAGATTCCTCGGGGTGACGCTCTCTCGGGACCTAAAGTGGGGGCCCAACACCGATGCCCTCACTAAAAAAGCACAGAAGCGGTTGTTTTTCCTGAGGCAGCTCAGGAAATTCAAGCTGCCTAAATCCATGCTGGTGAACTTCTACACGGCCATCATCGAGTCCATCATCACCTCTGCCATCATCACCTGGTTCCCCGCTGCAGCGGCCAAGGACAAGGCCAAGCTGCAGCGGGTGATACGCTCGGCGGAGAAGGTGATTGGCTGCCCCTTGCCCCCCCTTGGGGCTCTGTTTAACAGCAGGGCTCTGGGGAGGGCCAGGAAGATCATGGCTGACCCTGCACACCCAGGCCACGGTCTCTTCGCCCCGCTCCCTTCAGGCAGGAGGTTGCGGTCAATAAGGACTCTTAAAGCCAGACATTTGCACAGCTTCTTCCCCACGGCCATCCGTCTAATTAATGCACTGCCCCCTCCCCCCTCAGTAACCTAATGGTCTGCTGTCATTGATTGATAGATTATATCACTATTATTTACTCATTTTTGCACTATATATGTTGGTATGCACTGTCTTGTCCTGTCTTGCACCTGTCCTATTGTAAACTCCACTGTACCAAATCAAATTCCATACATGTTCACATGTTATGGCAAATAAAGTCTTCTGAATCTGAATCTGAAAGAGTTGTTATTTCATTCTGCTTCTTCATGACGTCAAAAACGTTACTTGGTTCATTATGAATGGAGGATCCTTTAATGGTTTTCCCATGTTGAGAGTGATTTGCATTGGAATAAAGATTGGGCTTGCGTGCACGGTCCTCTGAGGTAAAGTGCTGGATCTGAGTGTGAGTGGCCATTCTCACTTTGGGTCTTGTGACAGGATCGTCACCGGTATCTAGCACAATCCTTTTAGGTGGTTCATTTGACTGAGGAATAAATGAAGCGGCTTTCTTGAGCTTTGCTGAAGTATGAATTCATGCCATTTTATTGTTTCATTGCAGTGCTTCTGGCACCAGTCAAGCTTGCAGACCTCAACACACTCACTTTAGCCATATGTGCTGCAATGTCCTCATCCACCTTAAGCTTCTCCAGGTCAGAGGTCAGGGACAAACACAGAGCAGCAGGCAGCAGGTAGCAGGTCAATCTGACATAAATCTTGATAACCCCACATATTTTTTACATTTAAGTTTCCTGACTTGTTTGAAAGTGGGTTCCTCACCATATGAGAGTGAAATTAGCAACTGTAAGATTTATTTGTGACAGAAACCAGTTCAAGCCCAAGCTCCTGTTCTTCAGCCTGGCCTAGGCTGCAGGAGCAGCCCAATAAACACCAGGCAAGCCCCAGGCTTCAGTAAGCTGCAAATAGCCAGCTACCAGGCCCTGCAGGAGCAGCTAGCCACCATTGGGCAGCGGCAAGCCACCACTGGGCAGCAGAAGCAGCTAGCCACCAGGCCGGGCCTAAGAGCAGCCAGCCACCACCAGGCAGTAGCCAGCCTTCACCAGGTAGTAGAAGTAGCTGGCCACTAGGCCAGACACCACTGGGAAGTAGCCAGCCTTCACCAGGTAGTAGAAGTAGCTGGCCACTAGGCCAGACACCACTGGGAAGCAGCCAGCTACCACCAGTCAGCCAGCTACCCACCACCAGGTAACACCAGCGAGCTGCAAGCAGCTAGCCACCAGGCCGGGCCTAGGAGCAGCCATCCACCATCAGGCAGCAGCCAGCTTTCACCAGGGAGCGGCAAGCAGCTAGGGAAGATGGCTGGAGGAACAAGAAAGAAGCAGGGCAAGAACAACAAGAGTGATGAACAAGCCAGTGAATACGAGGGAGAGGCCTCCTCTCCGGCTGAAGAGGAGGCTGAGCTGGTCACCATGGTCTCTGTCAGAAAGCTGATCAACCAAATGCTAACACAGCAGAAAGACCATTATGTGGAGATACTGGACAGACAAACTGACACCTTTAATAAGTTTGTCCGGGTGATTCTGGACTCCACCAACAAGCATATTGACTCTATGAACAGGAATGTACAGGAGATCAAGGACAGCATTCATTACACCCAGCGGGAAGTAGATGAGATTAAAGCTAATGTATCCAAAGTCTCTGGTGACCACAACACAGTTGAAAATGGTATGCACACCATTTGTGACAGTCTTGTCACGTTGGAAAACAAGGCTGACTATCTCGAAAATCAGTCGAGAAGAAATAATTTGATTTTTGAGGAATCGGCACAGGAGAGCTGAAGGTAAAGTCCGCGACTTAATCTCTGAAAAATTAAAGCTGGATGCTGGAGCCATGCATATTGAAAGGGCTCACCGCAGTGGAAAGCCAGATCACAGAGCTGAGAAGAAGCGGCCCATTGTAGTCAAGTTCTTAAACTGCAAGGACAGAGAGCTAATCTTGAGGAGCAGCTAATTAGACCTTGTCTCCACAGGCATCTGTATTAAGTGCCTCAAACGCACGTCGTTTTTTAGATTGTCCTTAAATATAAAAAAGATATAGTTGTTTAGTACATGTCCAGTCTTAACAGTCCAAACCAGACCTGTTTGTGCAATAATGAAATATAGAGCATTGGTCAATGGGGACAGGACTGTACACAGCACAGGGCTAGGGGGCAGAGTTTGGGGTTGGTGCGGGGACCAGTGCTGGATGCAGGGCAGGAGGCTGGGACCAGCGCTGGAAGCAGAGCAGTAGGCTGGGACCAGCGCTAGATGCAGGGCAGGAGGCTGGGACCAGCGCTGGAAGCAGAGCAGGAGGCTGGGACCAGCGCTGGATGCAAAGCAGGGGTTAGTGGCAGGAGGCTGGGACCAGCGCTGGAAGCAGAGCAGGAGGCTGGGACCAGCGCTGGATGCAAAGCAGGGGTTAGTGGCAGGAGACCGGGACTAGCGCTGGATGCAGGGCAGGAGGCTGCGACCAGCGCTGGATGCAAAGCAGGGGTTAGTGGCAGGAGGCTGGGACCAGCGCTGGATGCAGGGCAGGAGGCTGGGACCAGCGCTGGATGCAAAGCAGGGGTTAGTGGCAGGAGGCTGGGACCAGCGCTGGATGCAGGGCAGGAGGCTGGGACCAGCGCTGGATGCAAAGCAGGGGTTAGTGGCAGGAGGCTGGGACCAGCGCTGGATGCAGGGCAGGAGGCTGGGACCAGCGCTGGATGCAAAGCAGGGGTTAGTGGCAGGAGGCTGGGACCAGCGCTGGATGCAGGGCAGGAGGCTGGGACCAGCGCTGGATGCAGGGCAGGAGGCTGGGACCAGCGCTGGATGCAGAGCAGGAGGCTGGGACCAGCGCTGGAAGCAGAGCAGGGGTTAGTGGCAGGAGGCTGGGACCAGCGCTGGAAGCAGAGGAGGGGTTAGTGGCAGGAGGCTGGGACCAGCGCTGGATGCAGAGCAGGAGGCTGGGACCAGCGCTGGAAGCAGAGCAGGGGTTAGTGTAGCTGGGGTTGTGGACCTGAAAGGCAGGCTGATAAATAGCTGTTCTGCTTTGAGATTTGAGGATGGTCTAGTCATAATAAACACTGATAAACATTGGATATGTTTAAGCATGTAATAAAGATAGATGTTCCTTCATGTAACTGAATGCAAAAAGTAAAAAAAACAACGTTAGCATGAACCCACTAACAAACCACGTTAGCTACTAGTACTAGTAGCATCAACGAGAACTCGGATGGCCTTATCACTCATTAACAACTCGCAAACAAATTGCATTGCAAACAACGTCTGACTTCAAAAACTACATAATTCTAGCAATAAAATAAACATATTTTGACAAAGCTTGCTACTTAAAGTACCTGTTTTGTTTGATGCCGGGTCATCCATTTCAGATCAAATGCGATTTGCGCGGTTGTATTTCTGAATGCCATGGAAACGTTCAAACCAATAAAAATCGATTTAAAGAGCCGAAGTTAGACGAACTCTCTTCATTTGGTTACGTCATGTCCTGATAAAGAGCCGAAGTTACACGAACTCTCTTCATTCGTGTACGTCATTTCCTGATTTTCTATCCGGTGGTGTCCCAAGAACCGGGACCACGTTATTCCTCGTATCTCTGGCCTCTGACAGGTAACCTACGGCTATTGTGATAGATATACATTTCAAGCCAAGCTATAGCCTACATACATTATGGTCGGGCAGGATAACTAGGATACAAGTTGGGTAAATAGTGGTCACTACTAGGTGGATAGAAAATTATTTATTATGTTAAGCTAGCCAATGGCCTAGCAGGGTGCTAGGGAGGCTATTCATAGGAGGGGGAGGGGAGCCAAATGCAACAAAGTGTTTTCCCATTATTCCAATGTAAAACAAATCCATATTCTTGGTTGCAGGCCTAACCTTTAATTAAAACAACAAAAACAATCAACTTTATTGTTAATAAATGACTTACAACTACATTATGTGAGATGTCTGTCATCGTTAAGATCAGGGTTATCGTAAACACTAGTGGCTGCTCTGTATTATTAGCCTATATTTTTATACGGTTTTTTATATGTTAAGAAATGTTCCCGCTGAGAGTCAAACAAGACTTAGTTCATCGTTTCCGAAATATGTATGGGGGGGGGACCCGTCATAATATCTTGCACCTGGGCCTGTCGTTACTACGCTACGCCACTGGTCCAAAGCTATAATAAAAAATCATATTATGTGTGGTAAGGATTGTGTGTTTGATTTCAAGCCAATCAGTGCTGATTTTATGGTTAAGATACTTCAGACAATTAAGTGTGATAAACCTTGTGGATTTGATCATATTGATGGCAGACTGCTTCAGTTATCAGCTAAATCAATTGCTAAGCCTGTAGGCCATATTTTCAATTTATGTTTTAAGGAATGTGCTTATCCTGATTAGTGTAAAATTGCAAAGGTTACTCCTCTGTCAAAAAACAGTAGGGAGCCATTTACAGGTTCAAACAGTAGGCCTATCAGCATTTTACCTGTCTTGAGTAAACTTTTGGAGGGAATTATATTCAAGCAGATCCAGCAATATTTTGCAGAAAACATTAACTCAGACATACAGCATGCATACAAAGCAGGTTACTCTACAAGCACTGCACTGACATGTCTTACTGACGAGTGGTTCAAACAGATAGACATGAAGTCAGTTGTTGGGGTGGTGCTCTTGGATTTCAGTGCAGCCTTTGACATCATAGATCAAGAGCTACTACTCATGAAACTATCGGCGTATGGATTCAAAGATTCCGTTACTGATTTAATTTAGTGAACAGGCAACAATGTGTCATGTTCAATGGCTCCCTTTCAAATATTGAGACATTTCAGTGTGGAGTTCCTCGGGCAAGCTGCCTTGACCCCCTTCTCTATTCTATTTTTGTAAATGACATGCCATATGTATTAAAAAATGCAGGAATGGGGATTTATGCGGATGACACGACTATGTATGTATCGTCAGAGAGCATTGAACATGTTAATGAGGTGCTTCAACTAGAGTTAAAGCTGGTTTCTGAATGGATCATGGAAAATAAGCTGAAGTTGAATGTCTTAACTAAATGCATGGTAATAGGTTCTAAATATACTCTCAGGACAGATAAGAAATTAAGCCTCTCTTTAAAGGGTGCTGCTATGGAACAGGTTAAAGAAGTGAAACTGTTGGGTGTCACTATTGACGAAACACTGTCATGGTCCACTCAGATTAATAATACAGTGGTGAGAATGATTAATGGTATCTATGCCATTAGAAGGAGTGCTCATCTACTAACTAACACAACAATTAGACTAGTCATACAATCTCTAGTTCTGTCAAATATGGACTACTGTCCTGTTATTTGGTCTAGTGCATCAAAGCAAGAACTCGGTAAACTTCAGCTTGCTCAGAACAGAGCGGCAAGACTAGCACTTCACTGCTCTGTTAAAACTAGCATGGATGTTATGCATGCCAGGCTGTCATGGATGAGGGTGGATGAAAGACTGGCATGTAGCCTTATTCTGTTTTTAAATCATGTGTATTCCTCACAGAAACCTGTCAGTTTGTCTTTACAGCTATCACCTGCAAATGAGAGACATGGTTATAATACTAGACAGGCACTAAATGGTCACTTTACGCTTCCTCTACCCAGAACCAATGCACTTAAGAAAACAGTAATGTACAGAGCCATTGCATACTGGAATGTGCTCCCCTCATATGTGAGTCTAACAAGAAATAAATGGGATTTCAAAAGGAAACTCAAGGCAGCTATAATTAGAAAGAAAATTATAGTAGATTAGATTATTATTTTAGGTATTTAAGGGATTTTAGGTATTATTTTACTTTTATTATATGGCAACGACAGTACGAGCCTTCTGATTGGCTAATGGGTAGTCATGCCAAACCCGTATTGACCAGCGGTCCAATAAGTATTGTTATTGCCCTCCTCTGACGTCATCTTCAAAATTAGCGATATCGAAGTCAACTGAGTCCAGACGATACTGAAGACATCAACAGCGACGAAGAAATTGTTAACTTTCTAAAATAATCGTTATTTGTGTTGGAATTAAAGCCATTTTAGCAGAACCGTACTGTCCGCTTTCTATCAAAAGTAATTGGTTGCTAGACAACACCTGAAACACACCGTGAGAAGACTTGAGAGCTAGCCTAGCTAGCTACAATTAGCCTACAATTTACAAAATGAAAAGAGCTAAAAATGCCATATAATAAACAACTTACTAACCTCGACCGTTCGGTCATGCCGGGAAATATCAAACCTCGACTTTGCCGTATCAACCTCGCTATCGCTCGGTCGATACGTTCAAGTCTCGTTTGATATTTCCCGGCATGACCTCACTCTCGGTTAGTAAGTAGTTATTAATGTAAATGTTGTTTTTTAAGTCTGTGTTTTTGTGATAATTGAACATGCTGTACTGCATTTTATGTATCTATATTGTATTGTAATATTGTTTGCCTGGACCCCAGGAAGAATAGTCTCCACCATGGTGTAGACTAATGGGGATCCTTAATAAACTAAACTAAACTTCTCTTTACGTTTCCGTAATCACTCTTCTTCCTCCTCCAGTGCATGTTTGTCCCGCATAAGGTTTTGTCGCGCCATTAATGCTGCCAGGTCAGCTGCAGCCTTAATGCAGGCAGAAGAGGTGCTTGATACAGAAGAGTATGTAGAGGTTCTACTTGGAGCATTTGATATGCTGTAAGCTGGTTGTACAGTGTCTTGCGGATCTCCCTGTATTGCAAGGTCTTTTGCTGATAGCTGTGGATGACAAACATTCTCTTGGTTTTCCAACATGATACATTGTGCCATCTCCTGACATGAAGCTTTCATTCCAAAGTCGGGAACATTTGCACAATTATTTTCAATGTTGACGGCACAATCATTTTCAACAGTCTTAATAGTCTGATAATTGTCTATAGAAACAGAGTTTGTTTCACCAAGGGGGACTTCAATTTAATTTAACCACTGTGTCACCGAACCTTTGAATGTATCGCTATATTTAATAATACTCGAGAACCAGTCATTTTGTATGGCTTGTTGATTATCAGGTAACAACAGTAATAGTGCTTCATGTTACTCAAGGGCAGAATCATGCGGGATGCGGTCGGCATGTCAGGCCCTGTGTTAGAGTGGTTTCGATCATACCTGAATGGTAGAATCTTCTGTGTGTCCTCTAATAACATGATGTCAGTACCGGCGGACTTGCAGTGTGGGGTACCCCAGGGCTCAGTCCTTGGGCCGATTCTATTCTTGATTTATTTGCTCCCTTTAGGTGAGCTGATCCAGCAGTTCAGTGACATTTCTTACCATCTGTATGCTGATGATCTTCAACTGTACTGCTCGTTTAAGCCCTGCGAACCCCAGAGGCTGGCTTCCCTTACAAACTGTCTGTCCAAAATAAAGCTATGGCTCAGTAAGAATAGCCTCCAGCTGAACTCCACCAAAACTGAAACCCTACTTGTCGCCCCGGACACTATTGTCCCACTCATTACCCAGCATCTCGGCAACTTAAGCAGCTCAGTGAAAAAAAGTCTGAGGAATCTTGGTGTAATTTTTGATGAAGGGATGTCCCTAGAACGGCATATGAATCAGCTGGTCAAGAACTGCAATTTTCACTTGCGCAACATCTCCAAGCTCAGACACATGGTCTCGAGTCACGAGCTTGAGATGATTGTCCACACTTTTGTGTCCTCACGATTGGACTACTGTAACAGCCTTCTAACATGCCTTAGTAAAAAAGGCTTGGCTCGTTTACAAGTTGTCCAAAACTCGGCGGCGAGGCTCCTGACCCGCACCCACAGGAGAGCCCATATTTCTCCTATTTTGAAAGCTTTACATTGGCTCCCTGTCGCATACAGAGTAAACTTTAAAATCCTGGTGCTGACGTTCAGGGCTCTCCACGGTCAGGCTCCTGATTACATTAAGGGCCTGATCCAGCCTTATGCCTCCAACAGGAGCCTGAGGTCCTCCACGCAGAACCTCCTGATGGTTCCTCGCACTCGTTTTAAAACCAGAGGAGACAGATCATTCAAGGCTGTTGCTCCTCGTCTGTGGAATGACCTGCCCCAGTCCCTGCGCATTCTGGACTCTGTGGATATTTTTAAGTCATCTTAAGACGCACTTGTTCAGACAGGCCTTCTAGATTCATGTCTATGTACTCTGTATTATATTGTATAGTATTATATTGTACGTTCTTAGGAAACTCTTCTTTGTAACAGACTTGGTATATGTGTCGTTTTATTGTATTTTATTGTGTTTTTTAACGTGAAGCGCTTTGTGACCTTGGTCTGCGAGAGGCGCTATATAAATAAACTTTACTTACTTACTTACTTTACTTAATCATAATGTTGTAAAAGAGCTTGCAGCCTGAAGTTCACCTGTTGTGCATTTTCATTTAGTTTCATTAGTTCTTTCGTAGCAGGAATCAACCTTTTGATTTTATTTACATGTGTTTTAAGCTCCTTTTGAAGCCTTTCAATTTTGCCCATCAAAGCCTTTCCAGTGAGTTTGACTTCCCATGACTTCGTTTTCGTCACTCATATTGTATAGCAGTTCAACAGTCAATGGTTTGCAAAGTGCATCAAGTTCAAGAGATTCATAGGGTTTATGCTTTTTCAACACAATTCATTATACCCTTCTCAGCGGTCAATGTATCCAATTTAGCGAAGTTTTCACGTGCAGCAGACAGCGTTCCCAAAGGGAACACGCTCCAAACAATCACAGCTGCGTTCTATCCAATTATGAATGCATGTGCACAGGCCTACCGGTCTGGAGTTCGCTTGGCGAAGTCTTCTGGCTTTCACGATCAGTCCGAGGTGATTCCAAGTGTCTTCGTTCAGTCACATCCACATCATGTCTGGCATTTACTAGGCCAACGCGGATCCACTTTTTTGTTGACAAATGTAGCGACAACAACTGAATGTCGCTGGGGGGCTAAGTAAGGGAGATTCACTTGAGTGACGCGCTACCAACAATTCCAATGTCCGCTCTGGAAGTTACGATTTCTTGTTTATTTATAGGCAGATATACATCTTTCTTGAACAGGACAGCAGATTAAAAAAGTGCAAGTGCTTCTGTGCAAAGTGGCGTGTAAACTTCTGTGCTCAGTAAACTTCAGCTTACATGCAATTCATCCAGTAAGCGTTTAAGTTAGTCCATAAAATAGTTCCAATAGTCAGCATATTGAGCGGTCAACAAAAAATGTGCTCTCCCTACTCACCCCCTCGCCATACTACCACAGGTGCCCATGGTGCATACATTCATTCACTAATTCCTATGCCAATACCCACGTGACTTGCATACACACCCACCAGATACCAAAATAAAAGCACCAAAGCACAGACCAATTGAACCATGGCATATGGCCGCTATACACATAAAAAACTGTCAATCTCCGCCTATAAAGTGAAAACATATTTAAAATACATACGTCTCTTTGAACAAATTATTTAACCAAACAAATTATTGATTTTACATGTGCTACAGTGTTGGTTACTCTAGTATTACCTAGTATTACCATTCAAGAGACCCAATCTGTTTTGGCAGTTCCTTCCTTCCTCCCTCCCTTCTTCCTGTCCTCTCTTTCTTTCCTCCCTCTGTTATTCATTCCGTCCTTCTTCCTTCCTTATAGTCCATGAGCCAGACCCCCAAAATGTGGTCGCCGTGCCACTTTGGAGGGACCAAGTCTCATGGTGATTTTTTTAAAGGTCTATGTCCCTAGTGTTGGGAAATGCATGATAGCATTGCAGCAATGGTAGCTTTCTATGTGCTATCACTCCTTTTTTCATCCCTCCATCATTCATATTTTCACATATTTTTTCGCCATTTTACACATAGATCCAGTATAAAAGAGGGAAATGCATGATAGCATTGCAGAAATGGTAGCTTTCTATGTGCTATCACTCCTTTTTTCATCCCTCCATCATTCACATTTTCACATATTTTTTCGCCATTTTAGACATAGATCCAGTATAAAAGAGGGAAACCAACACACAATGCCATGAAGTCATATATCATTGTAAAGTTTAGACTATAATCTGTCCATCGGTCACATTGTCATGAAACTGAGGTCAAGAGAATTTGACCTTTGACCTCTAATCGGGCCAATTCTGAATGACACTGCAAATGCCCTTATATCTAACTTCATATTGATCTGATGTGCACATGGATAGTTCCAGCATAAAGAGTACAAAAAGAGCTTTAAAATGATATATTACATGAATAACAACATTTCTTATCCGAATAAATTAACTTTGTGCAGTTTGTATCTGATAGAATATTCCGAATTTTGCATTGGATTCTGTTATTGTGGGCAGTTTGTAAATGACTTTCTGAGCAGCAGAAACACAAAATAATACAAAAACTTTCCTAAGAAACGTATTCTCTACCAGGTTTATCAATTATTTGATGTGTTCCCACTCTTAGGCTGCGTCCCAATACTCCCACTTCACCCTAGCACTTCACACTTCACACTTCGTTCACTGGGGTGTGCCCCTTCACAACGGAGTGTGAAGTGTGAAGTGATTGAAATCTTTTACCTACGAAATGGGACACCACTCTATGCGTCATTGCGTCATTATATTAGCTCATATCCAGCTCCACTGTAGGCTAGCTACGTTTGCCAAAAACTCAAGGCAAACAGTGTTCCTATGTTTGCGAATTTGAACACACGTCAGGTCTTCAGGTTTTGGCAAACATATTTACCCACCTGTCATAATTAAATTGCGGTTTTTACATCCTAACGTTGGCTAACGTTAACGTTACTCGGCTACTCTCAGCTGCATAGACAGACGTTCATTTGTGAAATAGCGATCTTTTTCTAACAATCGTATTCTACTCAACTGTATGGAATATTATTTTGCATAATGATCAGCTAGATATCCCGATGTGTTTCACAGTTTTTTAATAGTTATTTGCGAAGATATACAACATTTGTAAACTTATTTTTTGGAGCAGTCGGTTACCAAGGTGTTCGCAAGGCATCCTGGGAAATGTAATCTTTCCCTTCAGCCGTAGTGTGACTCTGATCGCACTCCGTTTGAAGGGATTGTTTGCAGGGTTGAACAACACTTCCCCTTCGTTCGAAGAGAATTGGGACACCACTTCACTTCACGCGAACGCGCAAACGGAGTGTGAAGTGTGAAGTACTAGGGTGAAGTGGAAGTATTGGGACGCAGCCTTACCCTGTTGTCAATATAAACATGTTACAACTGATGAGGCCCCGTTTCAGTAGCAGTGGGTTATAATCCAGGTGATATGTGAGAATGATATTCACTTTTTCACAACCACATAAAACTTGGTACACTTGAACAGTTTGGGGCCATGAACATTTTCAGATATGGAACCATCGCAAAAACGCCTCGTGGCAGCCATGTCGGCCATTTTACTTTCCACCATAACCAAATTATGTATTTTGCATTATTTCTCCTGAACCCAACACGATAACACAGAAAAGGTGATTTCTACCCCTACACTAGGGACATAGACCTTTAAAAAAAATCACCATGAGACTTGGTCCCTCCAAAGTGGCATGACCAACCCCCTTGCTCATGGACTATTAAACTGAGGTAAACTGGAGGGTTAAAACAGTGCAATTTGCCTGTTCTTGTGTTTGCTTGCAAACACTTTGATAAAATCATCCATGTTGAGTGCCCTCGCTCTTCTTGACTCAATACTTAACAAACCTAAATGGCTTAGTCTGTTGTCCAGCATGGTTGTCCTCAAATGAGTTTTAATGAGCCTTAGAGCTGAAAAACTCCGCTCACATGCAGCACTGCTGACTGGGAGGGCTAGAGCTATTTTGCATAGCCTGAAGAGCTCAACAAACACCTCTTGGTATGGTTCCAAAAACACTGTTAAATCTAGGATGTTTCCCAACTGTGCCGCCCCACTCTCAGCTTTCCTTGGCAAAGTTCTTCTAGCCTGGTGAAGCTCATGAGTAAGATCTTCCTTATCACACCCATATATTTTTCCAAAGTCAAAGACCTGGTCATCCTGGAGGAATGTACTGCTTTTAGGATTTAAGGCCTGTATACCTCTCATTACTAAACAGTTAAATTTTTTGAACTTTCTTTCCAGTTCAGAAACTAAGGTGTCAAGGATGGGGTAGAGTAGTCCCTGCCTGAATGTATCTTTGTCTGCATTACCGTTGCGCAGGCCTATAGTACATGTCACATACGACCCACCAAGTTTGGTGCTGACTTTATGTGCTATTTTCTTCTCAACATTCCCAACAGCTATGTTGCACTGTTTGGCTGTCTCTACTATGTCATGCCACAGTTTATCACTAAATGTCTCAGTCCTATACTATTGAAAAGTATCAAGAAGTGACTCCACCATGTCTGCTGCCATAGCTAAATCAACTGAGGGTGACTGTAACAGGTCAGAAAGCAGCTTTGTGTCACCGAAAACTTTTCGGAAGGTTGCAAGGAGGCCTATGAATGTGAGGTCTGTGCAAGCAGACCTCTAGCATCGACCTGTCTCTGTGATTTTCTGCACTTATATTTTGAAGAACACACAACACAGCTGGTACTCTATCCATCAAATTCCTGCAAGCTACTGCTCTACATGCCCATCTTGTCGTGTCACTTATTTTTTGTAACACTCTAGGTGTGCCACCATACATCTCTTTCTGGACAGTAAGCCATTTCTGGTGCACATAAGCCTGACATGTATACATAGATCTTTTCAAGCAGCGAAAAGAAACAATCTGCCTCTGGAACTGACTTTACAGTGTCAACCAAGACCAGGTTTAGGCAGTGCACATTACAGTGGACATAAAACGCAGTTTTAGCCTCTGTCTTAATTCTGGCTGCCACACCCGAATGTTTACCACTCATTACTGAGGCGCCGTCATAACCTTGTCCAACAAGGTTTGATTTATACTGAAGGCCATAGCTTTCTAAGCACTTGATGATCATGTCTCTAAGCCCCTTAGCATCTAGATTTTGTGCATGCTGGAATTCAAGGAAGCTTTCATGAACAGCCCCACTTGCATGGTTTTTGGTCACTGATTTGACTTCAATGAATTGTTAAGACATACCAATAGGTCCGGGCCGGCTAAAAGGGGGCTGCCACACCACTATCCCCTTGTGGATGGCCTGCAGGAACCTCTGGATTGTCAGCACTGGACACACCTGAAGCAATACAGAGATTTTATCAGTTTAATTATATTTCAAATTGTCACATTTATCTTTTAAACACCAGTGTTATTAATATAATGATCCAAATAAAAGCAGATACTGTAATGTTTAGAAACATTACAACAACAACAAAAAAAGGTAAAGCATACATACTGTGCTGTGTATGTGACAGTAAGGGGCCTTCATCACAAGAATCTTCATTTGACTCTGCAATAACACATAGGTTGTCATTAGAATGATAATAAAATTGTGCTTAAAATATTAAGCATATGATACTTCATATGAAAAATTATATATGTCAAATTGTCACATTTAGGCTTTTCACACCAGTATTGTTAAAAAATGTGTCTACACGCTTGTTAAAAAATGTGTCTACATGCTTAATGACAGTATATGCCACTGTAGTATAAGTGAAATATCCCAGTTCGAATCAATGCACATAATGTTTTAAAGAAGATAAATTCATACATACCCTGATGTGTATGTGATGTTGAGGGTCTTTCATCTTTACCATCCACATGTCACTCTATAATAATAAATAAGCTGTGATTAGAATTCAATTCAATTGTTTATTGTCACACATATAAATACATATACAGTGAAATTCACTTTGGCTTGCGAGTCAAAAAAATATTAACAATTACAAAAATTACAAAAAATACAGAAAACCCTAAAACCACATAGGCATACAATAACGAACAATTAAACAGTATGCACACAATATGCGGAGAGACAATAACAGTAACAAAATTGCAAACCCCCAAAACAAATTAAAAATTATTAATCATTAAGTAACCTTATTGCACTGGGATATGCACGCTCTATATCGCTTACCTGATCTCATTAATTCAAACAAACCGTTCGCAGGGTGAAATTAATCCGAAATAATAGATCTAGATTTCTTCAGAACCCGAGCAGTATAAAGTTTATCCTAAGCAGGAAGCTCACGACCAATGATAAAGCTAGCAGAACCGACTACACGATTGAGGCGTTTTCGGTCATCTGCCGTGGTGTTACCATACCAGACAGTGATCGAGAGCGTCAAAATACTCTCAACAACTGCCCGATAAAACTTTACCAGCAAATCTTGACTGACACGAAAACTCCTCAATCTTCTAAGAAAGAACAACCGTTGCTGGGCCTTCCTAACAATGGAATCAACATGAGTCACCCACTTGAGATCGTTTGATATGTGCACTCCAAAAATGTAAAAGAGTCGACAATTTCCACTTCGGATCCATTAATATTTAGCGTCTCAACTTTGTCTGGATTTCTTCTGAAGTCTACAATAATTTCCTTAGTCTTTTGAACATTTAATTCTAAATTATTGTCGTGACACCATTGAACTAAATGATTAACTTCATCACGATACATGGAATCGTCCTTAAAAATAAGTCCACCTAATGTAGTGTCGTCAGCATATTTTACCATAAAATTATTAACAGAGTTTACTTCACAATCATGCGTAAACAATGAGTACAGCATTGGAGATAAAATACATCCTTGTGGCGCTCCTGTACTTAGGACAAGTGACTTAGAGAAACATTGACCAATTCTAACCTTCTGTGACCGAACTATAATCCACAAATAAAATCCTGCAATAGTTTGGGACGTTCTTATCGAGGAACTGAGATGCTCTGAATAAAGACAATGATAATACAATCAGCCTTTCCTAAATAAACTAAGTGGTATGTTACAGTCAAACCAAATGAGTAAGTTCAAACATGAGAACAAACTTGAACCATCAGGATTTCACATACCTATGTGTACAGCTGAAGCCTGTTTCAGGAAAAGCTGGCTCTCATCCTCTGACTGACTGCTCTGCCCCTGCTCTTGCTCTATTTTGGATTTCTTTCTTTTGAAGAAATCCTTTATATTCTGACTTCTTTTCATACTGTAATAGTCCCATAATGCACGACATTCTTATATGTTGTACAATAGATAAGTGTGCATACACACGAATGTAATTGATGTTACACGGGTCTAACAAAACAATGTTACGCAGTACAGAATAGCTAAATGTTAGCTTTAGCATCGTTGACAGTCAAAACTGTGTTTGCTAATGAGATGATGACAGCCTTGTGCCAATTACAATAAAAAGAAATAAAACAAGACAGGGTAAATGTTTAGCTTATTACCGTTACAGCTTTTAACTACAGGCACAGTAAGTGTAGTAAAATGTAGGCTACTCACATCTTTCACGACGACGCTCCAGAGACGTGTTGCTTCCATAGACTGAGTTTGTTTCACCTGTAGGTTTGCCGCTCAAACTTCTTCATCGCGCCTTTTTTTTTGCAGGCTACATACTACTTTAGCGCATCTCTGCCTCTCAAGTTTGAGAAGGAACTGCAACTCTAAACAAGAGTGCAGTTTACATTCAGTGCCGTGGCCCGCCTCTGACTGGACATATAGCCAATCATATTTTAAGATATTGGGGTGGCCCATCAGATTTCAGGGGTGGCCCGTGCCACCCTAGGCCACTCCCTGAACACGCCACTGGCAGACACTAGTTGCTTCTCTGAGGTCTACGCTGTCTCACCTCAGCTGTATCTTTCTTCGGTGTGAGCAATAGGTTTGACACACATTCAGATCTTTCAGACTTCCTCTGTGATATCCTGCTCAATAATTTTGTCTTATTTCTGATTCACTGCTTCCTTCATGCGATATGGAATTTGTTTCAGTTTCTGTGCTACTGGTGGTACTGATGGATCTATGGTCACTTTGTACGTGTAGCTGTTAACTTTCCTAGTCCTTTGAAAAGTTCTGCATATATTTGTCTTTTCCGAATCCTTTCGTCCTTGCTCTGTGTCCACTCATATTGAAGTTCACATGGCTATCTTTCTGATTACTGTCATCAGACAGTGCTCTTTCTTCAGCCTGTGCAGCTTCAAAAACTCTTGATACTAATGTTCTGGGCAATTCCAGCGTTATGGATGTGACATTTGAACTCAGAATTTCAAACAAAATGTCACTGAGAAACAAAAATAATTACAAGATTGTAATAATTAATGCATAT
This sequence comes from Mallotus villosus, assembly GCA_903064625.1. Classification (NCBI taxonomy): domain Eukaryota; kingdom Metazoa; phylum Chordata; class Actinopteri; order Osmeriformes; family Salangidae; genus Mallotus; species Mallotus villosus. The sequence continues at coordinate 206,137 of CAEFZP010005769.1, read as the reverse complement.
TCTCAAAGCACTCAATGGGTAGAATAGAGGAGAACAAATAAAATGTTAAAATATAATTTTCTGACACAAAATCATTTTAAAAAGCCAGCTGTTATGGATGTGACTGTGATGTCATTTTCTGGAGACTTTACAATTTTCTTTAACTCTGTGAACTTTTATGTCTAATGTAGAAAGTGTGATATTAACATGATCATGGAGTCTTGGCTGAACATAAAAATAGCAATGTAAAAAATATGTAGTCTTTTATGTTGAATTTTATGAGGAAAAAACAGCGTTATGGATGTGACGTGTCTGAAATACACACAGAATCTGTTTGGGAAATCAGGAATCAAACTTTCACAGGGCTTTGGTCAACATCCAACATAACTCTGAATGTTAGTTTTGACATTAAGAAAACCATGTGAAATGGCTCTGAAGATTTTCAAGATGTCCGCCAAAATAGCAGTAGTTTTTTTTTGTGTGTATCACATTACGTAAATGAAAAGACAATGGGCCGTTTTTCAAAATTGAAGAAAGTAATTTATTATTAAACACTATTATACTTATCATTATACTGTATGTTGAACACATTGTACTTTCAGGTACCTTTTGCTCTCCCTTATTCTGCCAGTACAGCGTCTTTGAAATGATACCTGCCCCTATTATCTACAAAAGGATTGAGACACTGGATAACTTGTCCTGTCACTACCCACGACTTGTCCTCCTTTGTTGGCAGGATATAGACCAAGCCCAGTTCATCATTTCCTCTAAGAAACTGGACCTCCAGTCCCTCTGAATCGATATCTGTTACAAGCCCGACAAACTCCTTGCTGGACTTCTTGCCCTTGTAAGTAATGAGCAGGCAATCCACAGTTTTTATGTCTTCTGATGGCTCACATGGGTGGGCTTGGAGCTCATGCTCATCCCTTGAGTCTGAGGAATCAGGGCTCTGGACCAATGTATGGACAGCTGACTCTGTTGCAGAGGAGTATGCTCTGTATTGCACGTGGCCCCATGATAGTGGAGCAACATTGTGCACGTTTAGTGTACTTGGGAGAGGTGCCACCATCTCCCAGTGCTCCTCAATGGCATGTTCTCCACAGAACTTTAAGATGGCTTCTTTGTTGATGAGACACACTTCCAGTTTTGGACAGATCCTTTTGACTGTCTCAGCAAATTCCTTTGCATTCACTTGCACCACTTGTCTGCTAAGCACGGCAGTGCTGACGGCAGTGGCGTAGGATACGGTGGGGACGGTGGGGACGTGCACCTATCAGTTTTCGTCATGAGTCATTTTGCACCCACCACTTTTTTTGAAAGAATCCCCGTGTGGGACTCGCACATGATTGGATGATGTCGTGATGATGTCACTGATGCGCTGCAGGTGCAGCTGACGACGTGCCTATTCACTTCTCCTGGCCACCTGACTTGAACATTTTGTTCGTAGTCGCACCACGTTAATGGATAAACTTCTGGATAAACTTCTGGTAATCATACATTTTAATCCTTGAGCTGCGAAAATCTACCGCACTCGGTAATCGACTCATCAGGGCGGCTTCCACACACTGGCAGGCTGCTGGAGGAGACGGGTGAGTTGTGCTGTGTTTTTAATACAAATCCGGTTAAGCTATCACATGTCTGATGCTTCTTACAGTGTGCTGGGACTGTACATGTGCATAACGTTAAGCTGCAGTGTTGTTATCGTGCGGTCTTTCTGAGGTTGCTAAAGCGAGCTAAGCTAGCGGTCAGCAAACTTGACCTCTCGAGGGGGAGTCTTACGCGGTGTCAAGGTGTGTTAGACCATGGATTAAAATTTACACCGGAATATCCTTTTAAGAAGTTGTAACATGAGGGTGGCTGTTGGGAAAATAAAGATACCCGTTGGGTTGTCTCGTTAGTGCTAGCTAACTAACGTTCGTTGGAGGTGCTAGTATTCGCGCAAACAGTAGCTGCTAAGCTAGAGACTGTGCTGACTTAAGGGGCATACTTTTAGTATAGGAAATGTCTTGTCGTATCTGTTGAGCCTGTGCAATTTATCTGTTTCACCGTGGGTTTCAACGTTGTCTCGATTCCTTTGTATATCTGTATGTGAAGAAATTGACATTGAAGCTACTTTGACTTTGACAGAGCAGCTAGCTGTAGTTAGCCATAGCTGCTACAGCTTAGCTCAGCTGACGAAGCAGTTCGCAGCATTATTGTAGCAGCTTGCAAAAATTAAGTGCATGTTAATTCAGCAGATTTTTAACTGATTGTAAAAGAAACCAAAAATTAAGTGCATGTTAATTCAGCAGATTTTTTAAATGAACGTGTGTGACAGACTGGACAACTATCGCCTAGTCTGCCTCAAAATGCACCAAAGAGATGTGACCGCCTCTCTGAGGCCCCAATGAAGGCCACAGCTATTTGCTCTCTGTCAATAGCTTGGAGTTTCTCCTTGTGGACGTGGCAGACTGACACACTGTTGAGCCTGCACTGTGTCATCGTGGAGCGGAGCCAGGTCTTCAGACGGCGCAGCGCACTGAAACTCCGCTCAGCTTCACAAGAAGACGCAGGGACCACAAGCAACAGCCTAATGAGAGTCTCCACCTGAGTAAACAGTCTTCTTACTTCTGGCACCATGGTCGTGAGGAGCTGCCTGGCCTCCTGGCAAGAAGTGAACTGGTAGCTTGCTTTCAGCATAGCCAGTTGCACTTGCAGCAGCTCGGCGTCCAACTCCGGGTACCGCTCCACTGCCTCACTACACTCTCCTGTCAGCAGGTGTTCCTCCAACTTGGCCAGATAGCCAAGGCCCTCCTGGTGGAACCTGTCATCCAGCTGAGTGACCGCTGTATCGGTGGCGCAGAAAAACTGTACTCTGAAGTACTCCTCGGCAGAAGACGGGATGTGATTCTCAGCCGGCCCACCATATCGGTTGGAAGGTTTCCTCCCACGTGGCAGCTTTATTGGCTCGAGGTCAAAGGATGTGGTGAGTTCTACAGCTCTTGAGTAAAGGCTCATAAATGAATCACCTGTTCTCCTTGCCACTAAGGCTTTCTTGGTGCAATCCACAGCCTGTAACATCCCGCCAATTGACACTGCTCTCCCTTGCAAGCTCCTATTAAGGCCTTCCAGCTTCAGCAGGATATCCTGCCCCAGTACAAGACCAAGGACGGTGGTGCCTTTGTGAAAATGGTCAAGAAGGCCTCTTGCTCTAGGAGCTAAGACACCCCCTTTATTTGAAGCCATCTCCTCCAGTGCAGCCAGGATCACCTCATATTGGGTAAGGACTGACTTGATGGCTGGTGTGCGCACAGTCCATCTTGTGGCACACAACGGCTTAATTGTCATGAACGAGCCGTTTTCAGATATGGCTAACTGTTTGAAGATGGTCTTGAACTTCCCAGACTGTCCAAACAAACAACCCAGGTCATGGATCCACTGGAGGGCATCGCTCACAACTGGTGCGGATGAGGAGACTGCCTGAGTGACCAGGTTCACACAATGCGGCCCACAGTGGATGAAAGTGGCAAGCGGCTGCACTCTGCGGACCAAAGCTTGCATCCCAGATATGTGCCCCGACATGTTTGCCGCTCCGTCATATGTTTGGCCACGAAGACCCGAGAGTGGGAGGTTGAGGCGGAGCAGCACATCGGAGGCAATTTTCCACAGATGCGCGGCAGTTGTCGAAGAGGCCTCGTACATCCCCACAAACTCCTCCCTTGGCTCCAGGTCTTTGTCGACATAGCGGAGGCAGATGGAGATCTGCTCCGTTCCACCGATGTCCTGGGTTCCATCCATAATGAGCGAGTACTGCAGCACAGGTAAGGCAGATATTTCCCCAACTATCCCCCTTATTATGGTGTTTCCCATGATGCTTAAAATCTCATTTTGTACATCAGGGCCGGTGTAGGAGTGATTTCTCTGCAGCCAGCTTGACAGGTTGGGGTCATCCTCCGCCTTATCCATCAGATAGCACTGGAAGTTTCCATCCTCTTTGGAATGGCCTCTAAGAGCCAAGCCCTGCTTCGACAGATACCTCACAGCACCTACAATTTGTAACAGAGCAGACCTGGCTGCTTCTTGTGCACTTGCTGATGGGCTGCAAAGTTGTTGTCTTACAGAATTGTGTAAGTGTTTACGTGTACTGACCGCTATGTTGTGTGCCTTGCTACCCTCATGCCGACTGAAAGCTTCCCTACCCTTTTTCCAGTTTCTGAAGCCTGATGAAATGAATGTTGGCTCTGCACTTTTGGCCAAGGTGGAGGTTTTCTTTGCAAAGGTGTTCGTGCAATGGATACACAAAACCCCCTTAAGTTGCTGGCTGTAGTGTAGCCACGGGAACGCTTCGTACCAGCTATCCTGGAACCTAAGTGTGCGATTTGACAGTATTATTGGCTCAATATCCCTGGCACTGGGCTGGTACGGGCAGTCCAAAGGATGTTCGAGCTGGATCCCCTCAGTTTGAGTAGCTGGCTGCTCCTGTAATGTAATTAGTTCATTGAATATCAATTAAGGGGTAATTGGGTAGTAGTTTAGTTAATGGAATTTTTGTAAAATTATTTGTGTAAATAATTGTAAATGCAGTTTATGTATGGTAAACAGAATGCAGTTTTAAATGTTGCTTGTTTTAAGATTATTGTTGCTGTCTGTTTATTTGAATTGTATCGTTTTTTTCTCTAGATATATGCAGACCTCACCTCATCATGCTCATCCGTCTGTTCCTCCCTATCTGTGTTTCTTTCAGATGTACCTGGGACCTGTTCCTGATATAAACCATGTACAAATAAGTAATCCGTAAGTTCTTGTTCCTGATAAAATTCAAACAAATACAGTGATTGATGGTATCTTATGTGATTTCGCCCCGTCTAATTTTTATTGAGATCCTTTTTAGGACCTTGTTTTTGAATGTGCTACCTCACCTCTTGACTGTTCGTCACCAGTTCCTGCCTTTCATTTAGTTCTGCACTTAGTTCCTGTTCCTGATAAAACAAATAAAATGTGTTTATTCCATTGATTTTGTCCTGTTTTCATTTGTATTGTGGTTTTAGGTGGTGTACACCCAACAGTCTATAACAGTTCATGTAACATCTTATCTTTTATCCAAAACGTACATTTAATAAATAACTAATATTAAGTAATTGGTTTGGCTACAAGATGGGTTTCAGGTCATTGTGTTGTAGGTATGGTAAAAATGATACAGGTGTCATACGGACATCTAGTGGTGGGTCTGCAAACTGCGAATCAGCGGCAGTCAAGAGGACGACTGGAAGGATCATGACTCATGGGCCAAGTTCAGTTTAAAGTGTTTGTAGTTGCCTTGCCAGCAATAGATGAGAGATTTGCTCTCATCCCTCCATTAATCAATCCATACTCTTGTAAATTTCCCGGTTATCCAAATTCATATATTTATTAAAATAGGGAAGCTATTTTTAAGCATGCTACTAGCCATAGCCAACACTGTGTGCCGCTAGCAACAGTTAGCTAGCTAGCTGTTGCTTTCTTAACGTGTTAACGTGTCAAGAATGACTGATTAGGTTATTCATATAGCCGATCCAATCATAAGATACCGGCACACTTACTAAAGGCCTGCATGGCTGCTTGGCTTTAAAAAAAGCTCTGATGTCCAGTCCACTACTTCTTTTGGACATGATGTATTTCCAGAGAATGTCTAATATGAGAGATTCGTAGACGGGCTCTGGTATTTCTCAATCGTTAGACAATCGCGCTCCTTTTTTTAAAATAATCTAAGTGTAGATGTCCCCTCTGCGGCACCGTAGTTTATTTTATTTTTTTAATGTGCGGACCGCTTGGTATGGACAGGAAATAAGGCATCGTATGATCATATCACCTACTCTTTACTTTTATCTGATGCAATGAGCCGAGGTATCATAGACGAGCAAGACATTGATTTTAGCCTGCATAGGCTACAGGATACAGCACCATACCAGGCTGCTAGTGCCATGGACTATATCAAAGTGATAACCTGTAGAAGAACAAATGGATGTTGTACACAGCATGGATATGCAGACCACCTGACACAAAGGTAGGACGCGATATGTTTATTACATTTTTGCTGGTGGTGTTGTGGCTAGGTTTTGTCTTGTGCATTTTGCACACAAGTGATGGACTGTTTTAACTCTTCTCGACTCTTGTTGTAATTAATGTTAGCCTTAGCCACCAACTTAGTTATGGTTTGTGATCGTACAGCAAGCATTGGTATTGGAGATGATCGTGGAGTAACGTTAGTCAGTATCTTGTTTAGTTATTGTTTAGTTGTTATTGTTTAGTTACCGGCGGCGGCGGCTGCGACTGCCGCCGGTACCTGGCTGGTGGGCCGGTCTCGGCTCAAAATGCCCGAGCCGATTTTTTGTCCGCCGAACGTGCCGGCAAATGCCCGGTATGCCCGATGGCCAGTCCAGCGGTGGATGCATATTGTTGTGAATTGAGAGCAGTCAGCTGATGGTGTGATATGTTCGTCTGTGCGAGTCGTGCCACACATATTTTTGCTTTTTCAATCTTGGCGAAATGTGTCGTGCAGAAGTTGTGTTGTGTGCTCATCTGAGTCTGATCGTGTCATCACATTGTCACATGAAGCAGAAGATAGTGGGTCAAATGTCTAATGCTTTTTGAAAACTTAGGCTTGCCTTTCTTCTTCATAAAACGTGTCGGACATCATCACATTTTTGTATACATTTTTATTAATTAACATGACCTGCGCGAAAGGGGGGAAAAAATGAATGCGCGTCATTGTACCCAGCACTTCTGAAAATGCACTTCCGAACGCGTCTTTGTACCCAGCACATTTCAAACCAAACCTACGCCCATGGCTGACGGCTCTCTTCACCGTGCCCCCCACTCCATCCACATCACTGAAAATGTGTAGCTTGTTTAGTGCTGGATGTTTCTTTTTCACATCTTTCACAATTTCTGCGAGGAAAGTAGTGACAGCCTTTTTTCCATGGTGTAGGTCATCACTGATTATGACCTAGGATTGTGCTTCTTCTTTGATCCAGGATACAGCTGTGAAAATGGTAATCTGGATCTGATTCCAGTGAGCAGCCTGGATTTCATCTTGGTAACCAGCTGTGCAATTTTCAGCGAAGTCTACCTGAAGTACAGCACTGCTCTCATTCCCCCCCTTCTTCTTCTCCTGAAAAAAGGCACTCTGCTGTCGTTTTATGAACTCATGTCGAGTAAACTTGGGGGCAGTTTCGAACAGATTGTTCAGGACATCTCTGAGCAGTCCAGTCTTCTGGCTCTTCACCTGCACTCCTCCTGCAGTCTCCCAGGTGTACTAACTGGTGGCAATCTCTTTCTCCTCCTCTGGGATGTTGGAAGTAAGCTGCAGGAACTTGCGCCCATCACAGCACTCATCACAGTCATTCATCATACATTTTGCATTGTGGCGATTGCAGACCACAGCATCAATGTAGTTCTCCACACTTTTAATTGCCTGCCTGAGGACATGTTTGTGGGCACAGTCAAGGAAGAGCTTGGTGTTCTCATGGTACTTGCAGAGGCAAAGATTTCGTGGAGTGTCTGCTCTTGAGAGCACGTAAGGAGGGCGCAGCTCTGAAAATTTAGATTCCCCACTATGGCCTCAGGGTACTCTTCTTTAAATAACCGATAGGCCTCCATTAAGGACATGATCATGTGGCGCTTTTGGACTTTACTTTTTAGCCCTCCCTTCCTGATGGTGACAGCATCCTTTTTACCTGGTGCCTGTCTGGAGATGTCGTCTGCTATAGAATTGGTTTATGGAAGAAGTTACCTCATCCCGTCATCTTGTAAATCCATCTTAATTGCCAATCTGTTGACCCCAGCACTCTTCTTTCTGGGACTTGTAGGAAGAGCCTTCAACACCCGTTTAAGTGCTTTCCCCAAAGATTGCCTGGATTTAAAGGCGGATGATGGATGTGATGGACTGCGTGGTGTTGACTCTAAGGCTTTAAGACGGAGACGTCGCTGTCTCTGCCGCTCCCTTGCCTGTTCCCGTATGTTCTGTGCCTCCTTCTTAGTTTGAGTCATTTTTTTCTCAATCTCTCAGCCTTCTTCCTATCTCTTTCTCTCTCTTTGAATGTCTGGTCATCCTTTCTTCTTTCACGAAAGGAGCTCAGGTCTCTCAGCAGCTGTTTTTGCAATTTCCTGAAGTAAAGATCAAAACATACATTGACTGAGCAGTTACATTAAACAGCAGTTACATGTATAAATCACACACAGTAATTAAATGTTATTTATGAGGATAGTATTCTTGTCAATTAATTAATTAATTCATCAACTTACTTTGACAACACTATCCCATGTAATTGTGAGCAGCTAACCTATTAGAAAAAGTGCCTATGGACAGGCTGTATTTTCATACCGTGCAACTCATACCTGGAACACACTACCCGCTGCTCTACGTGAGCTTCCCACTCTTGGGTCTTTTAAAAAACGTCTTAAAGTATGGCTGCTGGAATCTCAAAACTGTTCACACTATCTATCATAGATTTTTATTTAATTTTCTATTTTTTTAACATTATTTGATTAATTGTTTTTACTCACTTTTTTTATTTTTTAGATTGTCTGTTTTTATTTATGAGTACACGCGTATGTTTGTTTTATGTGATTGGTGTTGACAAATCAAGGGACAAAGGATGCAAATTAGCACTTGCTACAATCCTGTGTATTTACATGTAAATGTCTATTAATATGCAATGTCCCTTTTAAATAAATAAACTTAATTAATGATATTTATAATGATTTTTTGCTATATTGTAATGGTTATGATATATCCTTGAACAACTAGTTCTGCAATGATAGTTAATATTTTTTTGTAGTTGGCTGGATAGCAAGCTAGCTGGTTAGCTATATTAAGAGCTGTCATTCATTCTTTCCTTCATTCATTTATGTTCATCCCTACACTTTTGTATTATTAAACACACAAGTAGGCTGTTAACAAACTGTAACCTATACATCACCGTTCATTTAGCTCACTTAAAATAATATTATTATAAACAATGATTGTTATTCACTTACCTTTAAATATGACGTTGAGGAATCCCTGAGGATGCCTGTCAAAGTTTCGCGCGTCATGATTGATCTCGAGACATGTATCAATAGTCTTCCTCGCGCATAGCCAAACAATATACTCACCGTACCAGACTATAGCCTAAATAGGTAAACAATTGGTGCATGTGGAACAGTTTCAGTGGACACACATCAGAATAATGTTAAAGGGGTCACTGACTGCAAAACCGTTTTTACCTTGTCATAGTCGAAAAACGACAGTTTGGTGTGTAATGTATACATACAGTGAACCTCAAAGTCCATTGAAACCTCTTTCCTATCAAAATTTCACTTCTCACTACTGTTTTGAAACTGCAACTGGCAAGCGCTTGCTTATGAAACAGTGCAACTTGGGACGTCACAAGTTGCAGCGTCATCTTTGTCATGGCCCAACAATTACATTTACCCGCCCTCTGGTTTTCTGGTCCAGGCAGGAACATAAACGGGGGTCGCGTAGATCTCCAACACTTTTTTAGATAGCTGCGCGCTGCTCTTTACTTACACAGGAATTACAATAAATTTAGCCTACAAGATATCGAAAATGCAGCGCCGTAAATGCAGTGTTCCAGGCTGTACTGGAGATCCTGAAACTTTCACCATCTTCCGAAAGAACAAGACACTCGACGGACATGGCTGATGTCTCCTGTATCTAGCATAATAGAATGCTAAATACGTTTATAAACACATCAACATACTTCTGTAGTAGGCATTAGAAGGGAAGCTTCCAAAAAAATAGCCAGAAAACGAAAGCAGTCTAGCCTTTTGCTGACGCCTGTCTAGATTAGGCTATCTATTCGAAATAACTGGAGAACGGCTGTGGTAGATACAGGATACGTTAGCATAGACAAAATCATAGGCTACTATAGCTTGCGGTTGTGATGAACATAACTAAGGTCGAAACGCACCTCTTTTCAGCAACAGCTTCATTTGCAAGGAATGTAAGAACAGCTAGATAGTGAAAACACTATATGCCTACAGTATAGTATACTGTAGGCATGTCAACCAGTTTAGCTTGCTAACGCAAGAGCATGAATGTGTTATGATTTAGCCTAGTTTATTGGCAATGGGACTTACGTTATTTCATGTTCCTGACTATGTTTCATTCAAATAAATAACCCGTGTTGTTAAGTAAATCTACAATTCAGATGCATGTTTGTCCAGATCTATTTTTCAGCAAGATAGCTAGAGCTAACTGAAGCTGAGTTGAATCACGATAGTTTGTTTGCTAAGCTGTAGTGCTAACGTTACCCACCAAAGGCGATTCTTTTTGCTTCGACAACAGAAGTGGAAACTACCGTAATCATTTCAAATGATATCTAGTCACTCTGTTGAAAACAGTGTTGTGTAGACACAATAGATTTATTTTTACGTTTTTATTTCAAGTCTCCACCTTCTCGTTTCAGTGAGTGCTGTTGGCCGTCTTTGCTCCGCAGCTTCGCTCTTTGTAAACCAACCAATCAGCGCACAGCTGATGGATGTAAAAGAGGGCATAGGACAGCACCCGGGCCATTTTCAGCCAAACCAATGTTACATACCCTATTTGGAGACCTTAAGGAACAGTGTAAAATACTCAAAAAACCCAGTCAATCACCCCTTTAATTGTGGTAACCCTTTTTTAAAAAAATCAATTTACGCTGCTGAAACAACACCACTCTGCTGGTTTACGCTTTGCTTTTTGCGACATAACTCCTCTTTTCAACGATCGCCGGATCTGGGCTGCACAGTCTAAGCTTATTGAGGTCTAGCTTGAATTAGTGTTGCCTGTTAGTGGAACGGCTTGAGGCTTAAGTCTGAGTTGGAGTTTACCCGAGTGAGACTTATTCGTTTTAGCGAGACTTGCGTTAGCGACGTTGATGGAATACCCCCCTGGGGTAAATGGGGCATTCCCATTTCTAAACGACATGTTGGACGAAGAAGCACCTGATACTAAGACGTGCTTTTAGACATGAAAGGGTGTTTCGGGACAAATCTGACCTGTTAGCTTTTTCGGACGAGTAGGCTACTTGCAGTGACGTGCGGTCAGGGGAGGCAGTGTCATCATATGTAATAAAACGAATAACATAAAATAATAATATGTGTCCACTGATCTGTGATATAAATATAATTATTGGATGATTCCAAGGGGTTTTATAGCCACTATTGCTGAATTTAAGTATGTTCCTGTTCAAATACGGGGAAAAAAAGCGAATATAGCTGTGCCTCCTCTCGGATTGCGCAATCCCACACAAACTGGGCTGAGCTGCTAATTTTTTTGCACACATTTGTATTATATGTCCTCACATTTCATAGTCTTGGTCATGTATTTTACGTATTTGTAGGCTTTAACATATTAGTCTTGCTGATCGTACATATTATTAATTGTTGCTCAGCGGGTGAAGAATGCTGCACGCATGTGCTGCATCAGTGAATTTGTGATCGATACCTTGGTCTATTTAACCCTTGTGCTGTCTTCGGTCACAATGACCCGAAGGTTCACAACGACCCATCATTCTGCTGCGACAATTTTACCCAGTACAAAAACAAATAAAAAGCATTTTCTTTTAACATTTGCGCTATGGGGGGTGTGAGACAGCCCGACTGTTGAAAGAAAATGCTTCACTTTATTTTTGAATGAGGTAAAGTTGTCACAACACGTGGGGGGTTACAATGACTGATGGGTCACAATGACCCGAAGAGAACACAAGGGTTAAGAAATTCGTGAAGCTGCACTTATCCCAACTATGTACACCTGAATTGACATAGCTTTACCTTCTCATCCTGGCTCGGCAAACGTGCAACCGATTAAGCCGCGATGAGCTGATCACACTAAATCAAGCGGAGCCTTTTCAGTTATCCTGGATATCTTTATTCTACTTTTGTGCAACAGCCCCCTGGGGCCTCTACTACGAAGCAAGATCAACATGCTCTGGATTACTTTCAGTTACCCGGCTACACAAAGCGAGACAATCGCAATCACGATAAACGGTATCACGACGGCGGTTATCAACTCTTTAACTCAAACCAGATCTTTCTAATCTAGAGATGTGCGCGTTCACATAAAGGGGCGGTGTTTGCGCCGTATATCCAATCGCAAACACGGACAAAACAAGAGCCGCATATGTCACGGAAGAGGAGCGGACATTCCGGACAATAATCTTACAAACTTTGTCTACTCCTCCTGCGTGAAATATTGTTACACAAACATATCAGGAATACAGACATGATACAGGCAAAAATCAACGAATTCGCTGCTGCTAAGCTGGTAGAAAATAGCAGACGCTGTAAATGCGTAAGATACATGACTTATTGATATCACTGTCCCGGGCACAAGATGTGACCATATTACACGTGCGCATTCCTTCACGTTAAACGTTTGTTGCTGTATTATTTTAGTTGCAACCCTGGAAGTGGCAAACGATCGTGGGAGCAAATAAAAAATAAAAACATAATTCAAAACGGTAAGTAGCAGTAGGCAATACTTACTGGCTTAATTGCCAGTAGCCTACCTTTTGTAGGATATTGCTAGAGCTACAAAGGGCCCATAGAACAATGAAATTGCTTGCAGCCAACAGGAAGAAAAATTAGTCAAAGACAACTGGGGGGGGCCCTCCTCAACAGGACTTCACTCTTGCTGAGGAGCTGGCCCTCTCAAGCTATCAGGGTCGCCCCATGATGGAAGGAGTGGAAGGGGGCATTTCTTATATAGGGTTATATATAGTATAAGATGTCTATGTGCACGAGTCTCGGAGCCAGCTCGGAGCTAGGAAAAAAGTGAGCCCGTTTAAAGCTAGGGGCTCACTTTTTTCCTAGTTTTGACCGGAAGACACAGAAGTGGAAAGATGGCGCTGTCCGTTTCGCGCTCTAGCTTGCCTCACTGCGCCACTGAGCACTTTTCATAGAAATGAATGGGGACGCCATCTTGGAAGACAATGTTGGCTCTCTCTACTTAATAATACCTCTATGGCCTCACTGCGCCACTGAGCACTTTTCATAGAAATGAATGGGGACGCCATCTTGGACGCCAAAACTCGCTCTCTAGAGTTAATAGGTGCATTCGACATGGACTGCGGCTGCATGAAACGACCGGCGAGAGTAGCCGCTTGCAGTTGGGGAGGAGTTGAAAACGGGTCTGTGAAGTCGGACATTCCAGCTTCTCGTGGTTTGCTGCGTTCTCTTTATCTCACACGCTACCTCACCAATTTAACAATCCTAAAAACCAACTGCTAGCCTACTTGAATCAACTATTTAATGATGCAGCAATTCAGTATTTCTGAACTGACTGGGGGAGTAGGATTTTGGCAACACTGTTTTTCATCAGAATCAGAAAGGCTTTTAATCGCCATGAAAGTTTGCACAGACACGGATATTACTTTGGCAGGAACGTGCATACATTAAACATATAGGAACCTTAAAACTTAAATATGTGGTCTTACTATACAAAAGGTACAAAGTCTAGCTAATACTAAGGGGATTTAGAATAAATATAAAGTAGCTATAATTGACAAAATAAAAATACAAAAAATACAAATAGTACAAAAGATACCAATATTGTAATATAGTGCAAATTGCAATGTGGCAAGGTGTCATTGTGCAGATTGTGATTAAAGTCATTAAAGTCAGTGTGAGCCCTTGGCCTTGTTGAAGAGGCCAACAGCAGATGGGAAGAAATTGTTTTGTGGCGTGTGGTATTGGTCCTGATGGGCCGCAGCCTTCTGCCGGAGGGGAGTGGCAGAAACAGAGTGTGTCCAGGGTGCGAGGAGTCGGACACAATCACACCCCTCAGGGTCCTTGAGGTGTGCAGGTCCTCGAGGGTATGCAGATTATAGCCGATCACCTTCTCAGCAGTGCGGATGATACGCTGCAGTCTGCTCTTGTCCATGGCAGTAGCAGCAGCCTACCAGATGGTGATGGAGGAGGTGTGTATGGACTCAATGATGGCTGTGTAGAAGTGCACCATCATTGTCTTTGGCAGGTTGAATTTCTTCAGCTGCAGTAGGAAGTACATCATCTGTTGTGCTTTCTTGGTGAGGGAGCTGATGTTCAGTTCCCACTTGAGGTCCTGGGAGAGGATAGTGCCCAGGAAGCGAAAAGACTCCACAGTGTTGACTGGGGAGTCACACAGGGTGATGGGGTGAGTGGGATTGTATTCTTCCTGAAGTCCACAACCATCTCCACTGTCTTAAGAGCATTGAGCTCTAAGTTGTTCTGGCTGCACCAGGTTGTCAGCTTCCCAGCTGTAATCAGACTCGTCCCCGTCAGAGATGAGCCCAATGAGGGTGGTGTTGTCCGCCAACTTCGAGTTTGACGGATGGAGGACTGGAGGTGCAGCTGTTGGTGTACCGGGAAAGCTTCAGCTGGGAGAGCTTGTCCTGAAGCAGGGCGGGGATTATGGTGTTGAAGGCAGAGCTGAAGTCCACAAACGGGATCCTGGTGTAGGATGCTGGGGAGTCCAGGTGCTGTAGGGTGAGGTGGAGGGCCATGTTAACTGCGACGTCCACAGACCTGTTGGCTCTGTAGGCAAACTGTAGGCAAACTGCAGGGGGTCCAGGAGGGGGTCTGTGATGGATTTGAGGTGTGCCAGCACCAGATGCTCAAAATACTATTACCTATTACCACAGACCCATCGCCAAGGTGACGGGTCTGTAGTCATTATGTCCTGTTGGCCTTGGCTTTTTGGGCATAGGGATGATTGTGGATAATATCATACCTGCCGAAATCCTCATATCTTGGGACTATAAGATCTGACACACTCCAAAATGTGCGATCTGCAGCGATCGTTTCGGCAGCTGGTCGTTTTTTTTCGCGAGACGCTTGTGAAATCGACAGCAGGATGATGAAATACACCATATAAGTTGATATATTTGAATTAAAAACCATGTTATTAAGATTTTACTACATTAATTGTAGACTACGGTGAACATTTGTAAAGTTGTAGACTGTTACGCGCACGCCTAGTGGCAGGGTGAGAGAGGAGGTTTAGATGCCTTTCTCTATGGTAACTTAAACTAACACTTTAGTGGCGCGGCGGCCTTGCACATGGTGGTGATTGGAAGGGGGGAGTGATACTGTCCTGATTGGAGACCCGGTGATTAAGGGGAGGGGTTTATTGTTTTTAAACTCCCGGATGGCGGAAAGCAAGGGGGGAACCATCAGAGTTGTTGTGGCGAACTTCAACCTCGCTAACGACCGGTTGCCTCTGAGTTTTCGGATTCTCCCACGGCTACCGTGTTTTGCACCCGCCGTGGTTAATGACATATGTACCTGAACGACGACAACCGCGAACGAGCTGTCCGCCGAACCAGACGGCTGCGTGGGCTGTCCCAGAGACTGGGGAGGGAGTAAACGTGGCTGGGGCCGATAAGTGTACTCGTCTCCTTCAACTGTTCACCTGTCCGGGCCTGCCGCTGTTAGCTCTAGCCTGTGTGTTTAGACTACGTTGTCCCCCTAGACCAGCGACGACCAAAGGAATTGGGGGCTCGTCCGGGATTTAATGCCGAACTGTTGGGGCTAATTATATTAGCTAGCAGGGAGGGTATTTAAAGTGACGGATTGGGCTAGGCTAGTAGGCGTTTTGGTTAGCGACAGCAGTGTGTTGTATCGGGCGTGTTGCTAGGTAGCGTATCTAGTGTGCATTGGGTAGTGATATTTGTTGACAGCAGTTGCTGTGCATTTTGAATTGGAGGTGGTAGTGCTAGCTATAAGCTTGCCAGTTTTGGTGTTGACGGTCTGTGACCGTGCAAACTGGTCGTGGTACGGACGGGGTTTGTCCCGAGAGCGTGCTGTTGCGTTGTTTGGTGTAGAAGCCTGTTTTGTGGCGGAGGTCTTTTGCCGGTTGGAGATTTCTTAGTTGTGGTGAGTGCTGTGCTGTCATGTTGAGTGACTGGCAGGGAGATGATCTGGTGGGGTGGATGGCGTTGCACTCCTGCCGAATGCTTACAGAAGCTCAAATGTTGCAATTTGCGGCAGAGCAAGAGGTAGAGGTGCCAGAAGGTACCCTGAAACCCGCGCTGGCTGAACTCCTGATTGAAACGCTGGAGTTGGAGGAGATGTGGGCTGAGGAGGAGCGAGACAGGGACCGTCGTGCGGTAAGGGGGCAGTGGAAATCTAAGTTGCTGGTGGCCCAGTTGGCGCTGGTGGCCGCCCTGACCCCAGGCACCGACGGGCCAGGCTAAGGGAGCCCCAGAGAGGTACCCTTGTCCCTCCTGTCCAGCTACAAGCCGGTCACCTCTATGGGGACTTTGTCTGTAACCCCAGGGGGAGAGGAGAGGCCGATCACCCTTCTGAGGGATACTGGTGCGGCTCAATCTCTCTTACTCGGGGGAGTGTGGGAGCTATCTGGGCTGGCCTCCACCCAGTCTGCCCTAAGTGAAGGTCGAGGGGAGCAGTATGACCTTGTGCCACTGCACAGAGAGTCTTTAAGCTCTGGTATGGTGACTGGAGAAGTGACTGAGGGTGTGGTGCCCCCGCTGCCCGTTCCAGGCATTAGCCTGTTATTAGGCAAGGATTTGGCAGGTTTCCAAGTAGGTGTGACACCTGTTGTGGTTTCCACTCCACCGAAAGCCCTAGAAATGCAGGCGGTAGTGCAGGAATGTCCTGATGTGGTGACTCAGGAACAGAGAGCCGAAGCCCAGGTTGGTCGAGTACCGCCTCTGGTTGAGGAGAGGCCGGGGGTTTCGCCTTCTGCTGAGGAGGGGGACCTGGTCAGTCTGGCGGACACAGTGTTTGCTCAGGCTGTGGGGTGTGAGCATCTGTGTTCAGTAAAGGAAGACCCTAGTCCTCCTCTGGCTCCAGTGCGGGATACCACCATTTCCCGGGAGTTTTTGATTGAAGAAGGTCAGGTGATCGCGGAGGGGCTTAGGCCCTCTGACCCGAACCAGGAAAGGGCCGGACTATGTGTTGACCATTAAGGATGTGGCCAAGCGGTTTCCAGAAGCGGTCCCTTCACGTAACATCTGGGTGCCGACGATGCAGTCGCGGCTGCAGTCCTTTTCACTTGTGGGGCTGCCCAAAGAGGTTCAGTCAGATGGAGCGACCAGTTTCACCTCTGAAGGGTTCCAGGAGGTCAGGTGTGAGCTTGGGATCCCACTAGGACTATCCTCTGCCAATCACCCTGAGTTACAGGGGGCTCGTGAGAGGGGCCATCCGACCATGCCAATGCGCATCTTTGGTGTGGAGTGGCCCAAGAACTGGTATGTGGCAATGCTTTTTATTTTGGTTGTCCTGATGTCCTGATGTCCTGAACGTGGGAGATGCCTATTGTGCGAACTTGGTACGGGCCTACCCGGCGTTGTTCAGGGATCCTGTGGTGATGCCCATTGATGACGGTGGTTGAGGTGGAGATAGAACTCCCTTGGCCATGGTTTCTGGGATACCCCAACATTATCGGACTTGATTTTTACCCGGACTGGGGTAAATCGCTACTACTATTGACGATGATTTTGACCTGTTTTTATTGGACCCCTTTAGAGGTAGGGGAGTGAAAATGCGAAAAGTACAAAAATAATATTGGTGTAATGGGATTATTTTGTTGTCCTTTTCTCTTGAGGGGGGGAGGACTGTTACGCGAACGCCTAGTGGCAGGGTGAGAGAGGAGGTTTAGATGCCTTTCTCTATGGTAACTTTAAAATATAACACTTTAGTGGTGCGGCGGCCTTGAACGACGACAACCGCGAACGAGCTGTCCGCCGAACCAGACGGCTGCGTGGGCTGTCCCAGAGACTGGGGAGGGAGTAAACGTGGCTGGGGCCGGTAAGTGTACTCGTCTCCTTCCACTGTTCACCTGTCCGGGCATGCCGCTGTTAGCTCTAGCCTGTCTGTTTAGACTACGTTGTCCCCCTAGACCAGCGACGACCGTAAGATAGACTTTATATTATTTTACTTAGACTTTTTTACTATACTTTGGAGACCTTCTTACCAATATTCACCTTATATTAAACCTAACTACACAATGTTGGTAACGAACAGGCTTTACATGTGGTTACCCTGATGAAAATGAATGAAAATACACGGATTGATCTGTTGAGCTAGCATGCCCGTAGTTATTTTGTTTGTTTGAGAGAAACGAGTTGTGATGCGTTGCACACAACACACCCATGCAGATATAGCTTACCGAGAGAGAACCCCCATGTCGATTTCTAAAAGCTGCGAGAAATTCAAGGAGTAGCCTACAACATCAAATTAATTCTCGAAGTAAGCACAGGGAGCTGTATGACCCCCAGCACCAATTTTACAAGGACAACGTAGAGAAGGATCAATGTTGGGGCGGCTGTTGGAATACCACGTTTTCTAAATATATCCTATGCCATGTTTATGTGGGCCCCTACAGGGCGGTTTTAGCTAATTGGAGGCCCTGGGCAAAGAACAATTTTGAGGCCCCCCATAAACCGCAAACCCCCAGAATGAGTCCAAGAGTACAGGCGATCTTACAGCATTGTGTAACACTTCGGTTGTGGATAATATGTCCAGAAATAAAGCCAAGTCACTCATTTAGTGGCAGAATCCATTGTTATGTCTACAAAATTATTTTAGATATAGTATAAGTTTAGCTAGCTTGCAAATCCTGAGGATAGCCTACTGCAGCAGACCTTTTCTATGTGACAACGGACATGGGTGTTTTGTCCCTCAGGAGTTGCCGTAGGGTATTACGTGAAATCAGTGAGGGCTGTTCGAATGGCGATGTCAAGAAGAGCATTGGTAAAATACAAGTTATGAAAAGAGACTGCGTCCGTGTCTTATTGTCCACACGATCATATATATCTAAAACAAACTTACAAAGAGCTCGGTTACACTACCAAAGTTGAATTAGTAATGTTGTTAGCGATGCTAGCGTTATTTTGCTAGCTAGCCTATAACATTTGCAGCTGTTTGATTAATTGACATTATTATGAAATGTTATGTTCTACTAGCCATTTGCCTACTTAAACAAGTCACTGTATTTCCAAGCCCTGATAGTGTAACTAAGACGACACAGTAAATAATTCCTCTTTTAAGTAATAAGCCCCCGTTCAATCATAGATCCGCTCGATCATACACCCTCCACCACACGTCAAATTCTCCTGACAGAAACGTCATGACCTGAATCATATGTTCCATGCTGGAGTTAAGATAACATTTAGCTATAAAAAATAGAATTAAAGAATTGTGTTTTCATGCTTAATTTGAATTGCCATTCGTTTGCAATGACAAGTGATTTATTTTAACTTTTTTTGTAAATAGGACGAGGCCCCCCTGGTGGCCGAGGCCCTGGGCAACTGCCCGACTTGCCCAATGGGACGCACCGCCCCTGGGCCCCTACCATGTCAGAGAAAAAGGAAAGCTCAGAGTAGCTGAAAGGCTTGGTGACAGGCGCGGAGAAATGTGCATCTGGTGTGAACAGCTTTTGCTCAGTTGTAGCCGATCGTAGCCAATCGTGGCGCTGCGCGTCCTGGCGCTTCGCAGCCAGTGTGTCCCAGGCGTAAGACAAGGGAACCATATGGAAGGCCAACTGTGCCAAAACGTCTGAATTCGCATTCGTTTGTGTACGTCCATACACGTTCATTTTTGACGTCTGTACACGTTTTGACGTCTTTACACAGCCGTTTTTGACGTCTGTACACGTTTGGACCATCTATGCTTCCATGCTATTGGTTGGCGTCAACATAGCCACCCCCCTTTTTATGTAGTGTCTGCGCTAAACTGTATGTAGTCCTGTAATATGTTTTACGTAGTCCTACTGTGATCATGTGGGCTCTTACGTAGCTATCATTTAGTATTTGGGACAGTCCATTTGTGTGGGGGAGAGCCACTTGTGCGGATGATCCGGTATCACACTTCAGTATACGAGCGGCATGTCTTCGCGTCATGTCACAAAGTTCGTAATTTTACAGTTTTACAGTCAATTCGACATATAAAAAGTCGAGCAGAGCAGCTTTCAAGAGATATGGGAATTCTGCTTTTAGCCAGCTGGTCCGATTTTTTTTGTGATTTGTTTAAACTGGAAATTTGAGTGAGACTGCGTCCCCATTACACTGTTTTGATGTTAGCCCCAGTCAGACTCGTCGCTCACTGGCAGTGTGACAGTGCACAATGTTGTATTTCACTCCAGAAACGTCAGAGAGGACTGCCTAACGTAGATACGAGCCTGCTGAAGATAGCCAGCATATTGGATTTCTTTAACCGAGCCTGTTTCATTCCTCATTTTCCTGAGAAAGCAACCTCTGTTAGCCAGGGTAGTTTTGCCCGATCACTTGGTCAGGCTATTTAAAGGTATCTGGGTCAAGTTACTTTTGTGCATTGACAAGTGAAACGTAAATGTACTCGTCTAAAAGACAAGTGCCTCAAAAAGTTACTGTCAAGCCCTGTAATTCAGTGTACAGAGATATATGATGACCTGATCGACACTCCAAGTGTATTATATCCGGGACTCTACTGCGGTCTATGATGCATCCGTTTTCAATCGTTAAAATAAACATTCCTCACAAATACATTTTCGTTGTAGGATTTATTAAGACATTAGATTACAAGTAAACAATTTATTGGCGAGACATATAGGCTACCTAACAAAAACATCCACAGCTGTTAAACGATGACAGAACATGTATAACAAAATAGCCTACAGTTGTTGAAAATGCTACATCTCTCTTGCAATGATCGTTATCTGGTTTCCCCTCAGAAACGAATAAAGTGGTAGCACCCAATTTTAAACGTGTACAGACGTCAAAAACGGCCGTGTACAGACGTAAAAAATGAACGTGTACAGACGTCAAAAATGAACTTCTGTACACGTTAATTTTTGACGTCTGTACACGAACGCAAATTCAGACGTTTTGGCACAGTTGGCCTTCCATAGAACCATAGGCTCAACACTTAAATCGCCTCGGTTCGCCAATCTACACATAGCAATATGCTAGGAAGGCAGTGCGCGTTCACGCGTAGGGGAGTTTGCACATTGAATTGCCATTGACAACTTGTTTCCCATTTGAATTGCGGATTGCATTGCCACTTTGCGCATTGCATTGCCATTTGACAAATGCATTTCCCAAATTTTTCGAAAATAGTCGGTGCCTGTGTAAAAAGTGGGTCACTCACTACTCAACTCTTGATTGGCCAACGGAGCGACCCACGATCTGCAAAGTTATTTATGCATTCAGCAGATCGCAAAACATGCAGAATATTAAGTTTTACAATGCGATTTTTTTCAATCAATGCTTTGCAGTGCCCCGATCGGCACAGAGTTGCAAGTTTAACTGTCCCGACGTTACTTTTTACTTCGTTTTTGTCGAGCCCTGGTTTGATATTAATATTTTTGCATAACGAAGCGGTAGCCTACCACCGCACCCCTCGATGTTACATCATATAATTCCCAGCGCTCCTGAGAACTTGGGATATTCTGTGGAGCTGCTGCATGCCGTGGTGGAGAACTCGAGTCTCCTGCTAACAGACGGAAGAAGAATACGCTGCTGATTAATTTCTCTATTTTTCTAATACTGAGTTGACTTCCGTAACATTTGATGACCACAACTGACAAATACTATGATTTTTAAACGGGGATCTAATAATGAAATATATGTAAGTACCGATAAGCCTTAACATTTTCTTTTGGTGCAGTCACGCACTAATTTCCATATAAACTTTTATTATCCTAATCAAATACCTTATTACTAACGGTTTTTCTAACTCAGGTCAGGCCAAGTGGCATGACGCATTTCATTTGAAATGTCAGAATTTCGCAACCAAAGTCGGGCTGCTCGTGGCAGTGACTATGTTTGGCAGTATGAATATTATGATGACGATGAGCCTGTGTCTTTTGAGGGTCTCAAAGCTCATCGATGTAAGTATATAACATCTGATTACCAATAACATAGCATCGGTTAACTGCAAGTTGTTTAATAATGACAGAAGCTATTGTGATGCCCTAATAAGGTTTCTTTCGTTTTTAATTGTGTGTGTGTATTTATATTCCCATCTTTTAAGTTAATCACATTTTTATGAGTGCATGTGCTTCCCCACATTTCAAAATAATAAAATAACGAAGTGACATAATTGCTAGGCTCAAGATTGATCCTTCTAAGGGACGAATATGAGCTCTGTGAGTCTATACCCAGAGGTTAAATTGGGCCGGGGCTGTCCGGGGCGGAGCCCCGGCACATAAGCGGCCGGGTCTGGAGTTCTCCAGCCGATTTTGGCAGTCTGCCTAGTCCATCACGAGCAATGTTGTCCTATATTTACAACTTTTCCATTGCAAATCTATGTTGTTTTAAAACACAATTCTAGTAGGCATATCGCGCACGAAAATTATAAATTTACGCTACCGTCTTTGAAGAGGTAGATTTTTTACACACGACAGTGACTGACAGATGGAAAGCTAGCTATAGAGACAATATAAAGATTGAAAGCCAGGCTAAGAAACGTAAACGTATTACCTTCACTAGACAATGTTTTACCAATTGGACAAACGGATGTTTGTTTGTTTTACATCAAGCTCCAAAAACTATTTTTCGCTCAAATCAGCCAAAAAAATTCGCTCGCGCGCTATGCGCGCTCGCATTAAGCATGGAAGTCTCTAACTAGCCGCATGACTCATGGCTGAAGTTACGTTTCTCCAGTTTTCCCCCAGGTTGGCAAAAGAAGTATCTCAAAATGCTTCAGATTGATGCTTTAAAATATGGAATATTTAATTTTTCTAATGGGGGAGCATGCACCCGGACCCCCTTAGAGGGGTAATCCTTCTCACCTTTTTCACCCCTGACCCGTTTTCATGCCTGTTATTTACTGCATAATCCACGAAAGATTTGTGAAATTTGCCCCTCGGTCAGAGTCCCCCCACATAGAAAATCCCAATTTAACCCCTGTCTATACCTTCACAGGAAATTAAGTCAGAGACAATGCTTAGATGATTGTGGAGGCCATTATAAGGTGGTCTGTTGTGTTTCATGTTGTGTACATGGCATATATTATACACACAGTATGAGTGTGTGTGTGTGTGCGCGCAAACATGATTTATTATAGGCTCTGAGACACACCATAGAAACACACACAAAACATAGCTTGCATTAAGAAAGAGAGGGGGAAAGATAGTAAGTAAGAAAGTAAGAAATAACTATTGCTTTTCAACCTGATCCCACAGACTCTATCGTCATTGGCTTCTGGGTGGGCCTGGCTGTGTTTGTCATCTTCATGTTCTTTGTTCTCACTCTGCTGACCAAGACAGGAGCCCCACATCAAGAGTAAGAGACAAAGAAGCATTCCACCTTTCCATGGATACAGACTTGAGGACTACAGACAGATGAGATATTTGATATAGCTGTTGATTGGTATGATGGAAATAATGGCAGTACAGTTGTTGGGAGGTTTAAATACAATTTAACTTTGGTAAGGATGGATGGGAGAACAGTTTCAGCACCACGGAGAGCTCTGACAACCAGTATTGTGGGAAAGTATTCAGGAATGATCCTTGATAAAATTTGACTAACTGCTCTGCATTGCATAATAAACTATGGTGGGAATTGTTGTGCTGCAAGGAGATTAAAAAGAAGGAGATTAACAGTCACTGAGGGAGCGAAAAATGTGTCTCATTTGTTATTGAGATGCACGTTTGTTAATAAAATGACAGTATCTCGTCCAACATCTGGACACAACTGAATGGAACCTTAAACTCAAACAATACCCAAACTTTTTCTTCATATGATTAATGTTTTTTTGATAGCATTTTCATTGCATTTACTTTTTTTTAAATGCACTGATTTTTGTATTTACTGATTTTCATATTTGGACTTGTTCAATACTAATCAATGGTATGTCTTAATATTTAACAAGCTGCTCTCCACCAAAAAATGTGGTTTTAACACTGATTTAACTCATCAGATAAACGATAAACACATACATGCTTAAAACTCAACAGTTGATTAATACGTTTCCCCCTCTTTCACCTGATAGGAACCTAGATCCCTGTGAAAAACGTCACCGTCTAGGTACCTGCGTGGTGGATATTAATTGCCCCCAGGATACATCCGACAAGGCCTTTTCTCGCCCCCTGCTGGAAGAGTCACGCTCCTTCTTCCACTTTTACATCAGTGAGGAGGAGCAGCAGGGGCGGGGCCATGGAGCTGGGGTTGGTCAGGCAGAGAGGCCACAGGCACGAGGGAGGCTGGCTGTACTCAGCACCTGCGGCGTAGAGGAGGATGACGAGGAGGAGCTAGCCATGACGGGTGAGGATGCTGCAGGGCTCTGCCTCAGGGGGCTGCCTAAAGACGGCAAGGGGGACGGGGTAAAAGACATCCTGTCCCATTTCAACATCCCCAACTTTGTGAACTCGGAGCACAGCTCCCCCTTGGGGGACGATGACCTGCTGCTCTGTGAGCCGCCAATCATCTTAGACAGTCAATCCCAAACTCAGGATGCCCGCCACATCATCAGCTGAGGCATGGCCACCAACACCTGCTTTATCCATGTAGCAAGAGATTTCCCAGAATACATGTGTTAGTTCTGTTTTTCCTTGTCTTGTTTATATGTAATTGTGTGCAACTCTCTTCGCCATGGCATTAAGCTAATGGCTGAGAGTCTCTGCAAACCATCAATGAACTTATCTAAAGCCAGGCCCCATGTGAGTAAACCAACAGATGGACACAGTGATCCAGCAATTTGATAAATTGGGAATAATAATTGGTGGACGTTGGACTGCCTAAACAAACCACCATTGTGGGCTTAAATCTCTGTAAAAGGAGTTTTCACACTGACGTCTCATTAAGAATGAATAGGAGGGCAGAGGAGTCGCTGAGAAGAAGAGGCTGTGTGGAATACAGTCTGTCTGAGTTACTATCTCACTGTCCTTGGCTGGCCTATGAGGCTTGTTCTTTCCTTGAAACTAAATATAGTGGATTAAGATGATAAAATAGAGTGTGTATTGTGACAACTAAAACCCGTAGAATGTAGGTATAAATAGGCTAATTCTCTAATTTTCTGTATGAACTCATGGGTGCATTGACACATGTAAATGCTTATATGAAACATGCATTTTGTGTGCATTCCCAACTGGGTTTACTTTCCTGAACTTTACGCACTGCTTTTCACTGTACCGTATAAATGCATTCATTTATTCATTCACTGATGACTCAAGATTTATTTACCTTAATTCCACTGAGTTGTGTTGAGACTACCAGTGAGTCTATCAGCATTAAAGCAACATTAATGAATTCAAATTGGTTGTGTGGATGCTGACACAAACAGTCCATTAATTTGGTTTTTTGTCTTCCCATGGAGGTAATTTTCCAACAACAAACCTCTGTCTTTTTTTTCTGTGCTAAATTAAATGTTCTGTAAAAGAGAAGACCATGGTCTAGGGACAAATATCCCTTGCTAGCTTCTTAGAAAAGAGCCAATTGGAACATGGATGCAAATAACTTAATGTTCCAGGCAGTGAAGCACTGAAGCATGTGTAAGGACTAATTAAGCATTAGGGGCCCTATTTTAACGATCTGAAACCAGACACCCACCCCTCGCCTCTTGGCTTGAAGCAATGGCCCCGGTGGATGTAGGTGGTATTGCATTTTCGATTTGGCATCCGGCTCTTCCGGTCGTTTTTATTCTATTAACTCCAGTCAACATTTACAAAACTATCTCCCCCAAAATTTTTTGTTCGATTCTTGAACCCGGCTCATACTACTAGCTTTTTCATTTAACATTTTTTCCTGATTCTTGCTAAATTTGAAACCAATCCGAAATGGGTAAACTAGCACCCCATGTATTTGCTTACGTCAAGAAAAGTTGCCTGGAAACGTGTTCGCGGATACTAACAGGGGACGAGCACAAAGGGGAACATAAGCAAGTCGCTGATTTACCTGAGCGGAATGAGAACAAGGAGAAAGGACTTGGTAATCTAAAGTTGCCTGCCTTAATTGTAGCACGTTTTACAAATGCTTGCACACATACATGACGGTTGTTTGTAGAGTTTATTTCCGTTATTTTAAAGCATATTTAACCATTTTGTAGGTTTAAACGTAATTATAGCCTAATATAAGTAAAGGATAATGCCCGACGAGGTGTACAATATCATCTGATAATGGACGATGCAGAGGACTGTGAACCGTCCGACGCGCAGCGGTTGCTTCCGCAGAGTCCATTATCAGATTATATTGTACACCTCGAAGGTCATTATCCCGCTTATACCATGGTCACTTGCCAATAATTTATTTTTAAGAAATATTAATCTATGCTTTAATGCGTTTTGCAATAGAAATTTAACGTTGTTTCACGTCAGCCTACTCTATAAAAATATTTTATAGTCCGCTCAGCTCATAGAACCCAACACCAGCTTTCCCTTGGCTGAGCTATTAGCCCGGAAGCTAACGTTTTGCTAGCAAGATTCAAAGGCAATAACATTGTGTACGGTTGACAAATAGTAAATATAATATTACAGCATGTTTCACAAGAAGATTAGCTAGCTAGCCAGCCATGTCACTGTCCCAAAATCAATATAAAGATTTTCACGAACAAAGTAGCCTTTATCGGCCATAGTCTTGGCCACTGTCGCCAGCCACAGCCTGCAGCAAGTTGAATAGCAAATGGATGTGAAATGATCGCGTCAAAGGCCTACCCTGAGCGCCGTGTAGAGTTCGACAATTATCTTGCATTGATTTCCGATCTGGCAATGCTCTATGGCGGCACTCTGTTTTATGAGTACCACAAATGGTACTCTGCCAAGGCTGCGTTGTACATTCAGAAGTTCAACATGCGTTTGGATTGGTCGGCCCTAGATCTGGTCAGCAGGGTTTTCACCGGGCATATGCCGGGATGTTGTTCCGTGTGTGGTTTGCTGGGCCACACTGTTAATATGTGCCCGAGGACGGAATTCGCACTGCCGGTCAAGGCAGAGGGGTCGGGCTACAATGCCTCCACCTCGGGCGGTCAAGCTGGTCGGAGGAAGGTATGGCCCTCCTCAGGTGCTAGCACCTCGCTGTGCATCACTTACAACGAGAGTGTGTGTAGATATGCTAATTGTAGGTTTCTGCA
This sequence comes from Mallotus villosus, assembly GCA_903064625.1. NCBI lineage: Eukaryota > Metazoa > Chordata > Actinopteri > Osmeriformes > Salangidae > Mallotus > Mallotus villosus. The sequence continues at coordinate 179,167 of CAEFZP010005769.1, read as the reverse complement.
TGCTTGCAGTTTTTGCGGGGACGCTCATCCCCGATCTGTGTGCCCTCGTCGGGCCCACCCGGCTCCGAAGGGGAAGTGATTAAACACCCGTCAACCCCAGTTAACGTGTCGAGACTTTCTGCCGCGTTGGGGGGGAATCCCAATCGCTGTTTTGTCTCTTATTTGCTTGATGGTTTGGTGCTGGTCTGTGTCATCTGCCTGTCGTGAGTTATGAGTGTCACAATCTGCAAACTGCGATCAAAGAGCCAGCGGTCGTCGACGCGATCCTCGAGAAGGAAGTGGTGAAAGGGTTCATGATCGGACCTTTCGTCGCCTCCCCTTTGTCCCCTTACAGAGTGAACCCCATAAGCGTCGCAACGCGAAAATATTCCGGAAAGAAATGCCTCATTATCGATCCGTCTGCCCCTCACGAAGGCGTTGTGCCCAGTGTTAACAGTTTGATACCTCGAGAGCTGTTTTCATTGTACTACACTAGCATGGACAATGCCATCAGCATGATAACGACCGCAGGCAGGGGCGCGTGGCTGAGGAAAGCCAACATCACCGATGCGTTTAAGGTCATGCCTCTCCACCCTTCTCAGTGGCATTTGTTCTGCGTAAGGTGGGGCGCCAAGCTGTACTTCTCGGTTCGGTTGGCGTTCGGTTGGCGTTCGGCTGCCACAGCAGCCGGCATATTTTTGACATGCTGTTGGAGGCGCTATGTTGGATTCCTTTGAATGTCCACCGGTTGCCGTTCGTGTTGCACCTGTTGGATGATTTTTTTGTGCTGGATTTTCCGTTGTCTCCACCCGCCCGCTGTATCTCGGTGTTGAGGGACACGTTTGGGCACCTGGGCGTTCCACTGGGCCCGTTCACCTCCTTGGAATTCCTCGGTATCACCCTCAATAGCGTTGCCATGCAGGCGTCGTTGCCTTCGGACAAACTGGAGCGCGTTCGCAGCCTCCTGAGGGCTGCTTCGGGATCCGCTTCGATGGCTAAATGCAACCTGCTTTCGTTGCTGGGGCATCTGAATTTCGCCATGCGCATCGTACCCCAGGGCCGCTCGTTCGTGTCCCGTCTGTTGGACGCAGCTAAGAGCGTGCTTCATCTCCGAGATAACGTACTGTTGGACGACGGGTGCCGGTCGGATTTGCGTTTTTGGAGTGTGCTGTGCGACCGTTGGAACGGCATTAGTTTCTTTTATCACAATTCCGTGGAGTAGTCCGCCGCTCTCGATTTCTATACTGACGCGGCTCCCTCCGTTGGGTTTGGGGGGGTTTCACAGCATGGCCCGGAGGTGGAAGGCCAGACCCGCTGTCCCCAAGATGGCTGACTTACCAACTTGACCTACTCAGTCGGGTTGTCAGGGTTCTCTAGGACATCCAGACTTCTTCCAGTATCACTGAGATCCTCCTCCTCATCACTATCATTAATGACAATCGGTGCATAGAGATCTGTGTATATGCTACAAAATGCACACATTTAGTACATGTCTTTATGCATACACTCCCACTTTCTTTCACTACAACTAAAACACACCTGTATGACGTGCTCTTGGTTGCTAAATGTCCTGAAGTACTTGGAATGGCATCATCTGAATTAGGTATTATCTAAAAAATAAAGAAACAAGATCATATCATGTTTAACATTGTGTTTTTAACATTGTGGTAATTTGTTTTATCGGTGTTTGTCAATGTTGACTGCAGATAGAATATGGAATATGGAGTGTGATTTCAAATATATAGTTTAAACAAATTTATGAAACTACATTTGGCCCGTAAACGATTAGTAGCATAGTACACACACACATCGTTTGAATTGGAGTGTGACAAGTAAGCTCAAATAATAAATTACTACCTTTGCACTCTCAAGAATCTCTTTCACATTTGGAGTGCTTTCAAGCTGAGGTTCAAATGGCTGAAAGTGGTGAATCCATAGTTGGAATCACATGATATATATATTTTTATATATATGTTTTGTATTTGCTGTATTGTGAATAATATTTACAGAAATGCTGTAAATATTAAAAATGATCAAACTCAGCAGAGGTCCTACTTCTAATGACAACCTCATTGTCAGATTCTGAATTCTCTGAGAGGTGATCTGCAAAACACAAAACCAAATGTGTGGGTATGCCTAATTGTGTTAATTATAAACTGTGTAATAGAAAATAGTACCTATGACTAAATTTCTCACTGACCTTTCAAGTCTTTTTCAGGACATATAAAGTAGTTCAGTCGTTGATAGGTCTTGCCTATTTCTTCTTTGTATTCCTTTAGTATAAAAGGTGTTTGTGTCCCTGGGACAGTAGTGACTTGGGATCCGTCTGGATATAGCAGGACATATACGGCCCTTCATCCATGTCTTTGTTGAAATCCCTTATTTTTTTCACAGCTTGCGTGAGGAGTTGTGGTCCTGTGATTTCAGTATGTGTGGCCAATACAAGAGTTCTCCCATTTACTGGCTTCAACCCCCCATTCTGTATTGCCATGACTCCAACGTTTATCTGCAAGAAAAACCATAAGCACTATGGCAGCCACTGCATCGTATGATTATAACAAATTCATACACAGCTTTATTAACTGAACACACTGCTCACTAGTGATGTTTCGTTCGTGAACGATTCGTTCATTTTTAACAAATCCTTACAAGGACTCGAGAGTAACGAGTCCTCTCAAAAAAAGATTTGTTCATTTTCTCGTGGCCACGCATCGGGACTTGCATAGGCTCAGCCAAGGAAACAGAAATGATTCGTTCAATGCAGGTCACGTGGAAAATGATCCTTCTGCCAACCAAGTGGTACCAGTGCTGAGCTTATGCAGGTCACGTGAAAAATGAACGATGAACGAATCATTGATCCGAAGACTCGGTTAGCAGATGAACGAAACATTGACCCGAAGACACGGTCGGGAGGTGAACGATTCGTTCATCTGCCGGATACAGATCTTTAGATCATTTTTCATGTGCCCTGCATAGGCTCAGCACTGGTAGCTAGAGAAAACAGAAATGATTCGTTCATTTTGACTGGGTCTTCGGATACGGATTTTTGGATTATTTTTCACGTGACCTGCGCTCAGAAGAGGAAACAGAAAGGATTTGTTTACCTCGTTCACTTTCGCGTGGCTAGGTTTAGTAAGACGTGAATGATATTCCTTCACAAGTAATAAATACAGGTTTTGTTATTTTAACTTTTTTGTACTTTACTTAGAGTTCAGCGTAATAGTTTGCTGTGATAATTGAATGCTAGTGTGATAATAAATGATCACTTCAAATCATCCAGACTGTCATGATACATTTTTTTTTATGCAGGAATTTATCTTACCACCACCCTACCATAATGCTTGCCACAGTAAGGGCAATACATACTTGCAACATTTAGAGTTTGAATTTTTCTTTACGCCATGCAATTCGTTTTTCTCCAGGCTCATTAGAGTGACATATTGGGCATCCAATCAGCGTTGTACCTACCCTTTCCGTTCCGAGTTAATGTAATGTGTTTTTGAGTTAATGTAATTGGGGGATGTACTCATATTAGTGGGTGTGTTTTGAACTTCAGGGCCACCGTATCTAACAGTTGCTTGGGAGGGACAGACACGCAGATGCGGGACCGTAATTTCATTGGCAAGGGCTAGTCCACTTGGCTTCTGATTGGTTAAAACAGTGTTGCTTCTGCGCAGTCATAAAGATACGGTGTAAGGCCGTTGTGATGAATGATGTGTCATGAAAAGACATAATAGCTGTGAAATCCTCTAACAAGTTTGGTTAGGAGGTCAGCAACTTAAGGGCAGGATTCCTCGCTAAAAAGTCTGTTAACAAGTCTCGTAGCTGTTTTTTACGATATCAAATGCTTGGGTTAAGGTTTGGAGCTACGCACCTGGGCTGCGTTTCCCGATAACGATAGATCGTAGGAACACTCGAGCAAAAAAACGAAACCATCGATATATATAAGTGCGTTTCCCAAACATGCTCGTAAGCAGTAGGCTAATACAGGTGCTTGTCATGTTATTAGAATATCATCAAAAGGTTGATTTATTTAACTAATTCCATTCAAAAAGTTCATTACACACAGACTGATATATTCACATGTTTCTTTTTTTAAATTTTGATGATTATAACTGACAACTAAGGAAAATCCCATCCCCCCCTCTTCACAATACCCCATAGATTTTCGATGGTTTTAAGGTCAGGCGAGTTTGCTGGCCAATTAAGAACAGGGATACCATGGTCCCTAAACCAGGTTGGCACTGTGTGCAGGTGCCAAGTCCTGTTGGAAATTGAAATCTGCATTATAAATTGAGAATATTCTAATTATATGACAAGTACATTATGCGTTTTCAAGAGCTACACATTTTCAAGAGACACTTTAGCTACCATGTCTTTGGGAACGGCCCGTAAAACTAAGATTCGTACTACGATGGATTCTACGATCAATTTAGGCTTACGGCGCTTTCGGGAAACGCAGCCCTAATTAGTAAAACGTTGAAAGACACGTTAAATTGAAGTATAAGACTCGAGCATTGTTTCCCAAGAACTAAAAATGTATTGTATCATATGAATTACTCTTATTAAAGCGCTACATTTATGAATATGAAGATATCTTCTTGAAAGATAATTAAGGAGTAGAGATAAATATACAAATGAACGTAAAGAAATAAAAGGTTTGACTTAGGATATTAGTTTACTAACATTTATTTTACTAAACGTGCATGCATAACATGGGGTGCCTATCCAGTACATCGACTGTGCCTATGGTAATTAAATTCAGGACTGAGCACACAAAAGCACATGGAATGCTATTCCGAGGCCGACCATGGCACCACAGACCACACAGGGAACAGACGCACCTGTCGATTTGATGTGGGAGAAGTGACGCTGTATACGCCCATTGACTTGGACAATGTTAAATGTATAATTCATGTCCCACAATTTCATGTTTCAGCTATACACCATCTGAAATACTGCAAGTAAGTGTTACGTGCACACCGAGTGGCAGGGTGAGAGGGAGGTTTATTGTCCTTTCTCAAGAAATAACTTTTAAATATAACACTTTAGTGGCGCGGCGGGCTTGTGTAACGGGAATGTAACGATTGTGGTCTTGCAAGTTCCGTCAGAGGTATCTGGCACTATTCACTCCCACACCGGGGAGTCCGCTCCCACCGGGAGTAGAACTCGCCACCTCTGGCTTCCCAAGCACCACCACTACCAACTACGCCAAAGAAAAGCTAGCTATTCAGTGACGCGGGTGTCATTACATACCTGAGGAGTGAGTTTCACCGATACACATCAGCTACATTTGCACATGGTGGTGATTGGAAGGGGGAGTGGGACGGTCCTGATTGGGGCCCAGGTGATTAAGGGGAGGGGTTTATTCTTTTTAAACTCCCGGATGGCGGAAAGAAGGGGAGAACCTCAGAGTTGTTGTGGCGAACGTCAACCTCGCTTCCGACCGGTTGCCCCTGAGTCTCTGTTTCTCCCACTGCTGCCGATCCGTATGCCTGTCTGCACACGCCGTGCTTAATGTACCGAATATCTATGTAAACCTGATCAACCCTACCAACCCGCGAACGAGCTGTCCGCCGAACCAGACGGCTACTTGGGCTGCCCCAGAGACCGGGGAGGGAGTATACCTGGCTGGGGGTGAGTGTTCCAGTCTTCTCCTTCCACTTCTCACCTGTCGGGCCTGCCGCTGTTTAGTTTAGCATCTATGTTAGCCCTAATATCCCCTAGACAAACGACGACCGTAACATAAATTTGAGTATTGTAGGAAAAATAATTCCCTTTATTTACTGGAGCCACCATTTCCTGTTTAAGGAAAACAGATATTGACTGTCCTTTGAGTAGAAATAATGTCCAGTCCGTCGGCATCAGTGGTAAGCCTCAGATAGACGCAATTTCACTTTTATTACAGATTGATCTTGATGATTATAAATTACAACATTCTTTCATTGTTAGCGCAACTTCTCCAATAGCATTATTGGGAAGAGACTTCTTGAGTAAATTGAATGCAACTATCTTATGTTTTCAAGATGAGATAGAGATCCACATACCTCAGTTTCTCTCCAGTAGTGTAAGGACATACCACAGAGCTATTGCTGACTATTTTAGGACATGTTGAGTTTGTGTATGCGTCTATCATTAGTGTCATTAAGAGATTGGTATCTTGTAATGTCGCTGCAGCTGCTAGGATTGTTCATTTAAAATCAGTTGATTTTCCTTTTTCAGACAAAGTTATGGATCCAGATATATTATGAGACATTCCAAGGAACATGTTTATCTCGCCACATGGAATTCTGTTATTGTGGAAGACTATTTCTGATAACATTGAAACCGTGGTGCGTGCAGTCAGGAATTATTTTCCTGATGTCCGTCATTTGTTTGATTCTTTTGATCAACATTTATTAATGCCCCCAGATTATGAGGAATCTTAACAGTTGTGTCATCTGGAAGTATGGATTGGAATACGCATTTCTTTATATAAAATGTATAAACTGACGTTAAACCACAGATTCGGTATGTTAAAATATAATTAATAAACAGTATCTTTATTCAAAAAGGGGAGGGGAAGAGGGGATTAACCCTGTTATTGACAGTTTATTACAACAATAATATATTTGGACACGCCTTACAAAGAGTTATGTTGATTCAGCAGCTGCCTATAGTGCAATAGTTAATAGGCACCTGGCACAATTATCACTCCCATGTAACTCGACCATATTGCAATATGTGGACTATATTATGGTGGTGGCCAGAAATGAGACAGAATGTGTATCAGATTTGAGAGCCCTGCTCAAACATTGGCAACAGGTGGACACCGGGCCTCTTTTGCTAAACTCCAATTCTGTCAAGAATCAGTGAACTATCTGGGACTGTCGATTCTGTCACAGGAAAGAGTGAACAGCATTCAGGACATTGTACGACCAAGGAATAAAACTGATATGTTGTTCTTCCTAGGATTGGTGAACTATTGCAGAAATTGGATTTCTGAATACGATATGAAACAGAATTGTGAAAGCCACACTCAAGGACTCTCCTGAAGTCATTCAATGGAATGAGGAAATGAAACAAGTATTTATTGTGTTCTGAACCTGCACTGGGATTACCTGACTACAAACTAACTTTCCACCTGGACGTTGCAGATAATCGTAAAACAGCTTCAGCCGTTCTGGGACAGGAACATGGAAATGGAATTAGGCCAGTAGCCTATTACGGTAAAATATTGCCATTGATCGTTAAGGGCATGGTTCCCTTGGGTAAGAGTGGTAGCATCAGCTGCTGTGATAGTGGAGAAGGCACAAACTATAGTTATTGGACATTCCATGGTATTACACACTTCACATACTGTGAACATTATCTTAATAAATATTAAGACGCAAAATGTGACTATTTCCGCAGCCACACACACAAATACAGCTGTGCACTTTGTTGTGGCTTTGTTGCATGGAAACTGACTCAGATGATGTAGATTCTCATGATTGCATGGATATTAGTAACTCTACATCCAGTGTAAAGACAGATTTGCAACAAACAGCTTTGGAACATAGTGATTGTATTCTATTTTGTGATGTTTCAGCAGTGAGCCCAGATGATAAAACTATTCTTTCAGGATATTCCATAGTGGATCATTTAGGTAATTGTATCGAACCCCATAGATCACTTGTTTCTTCTACTTAAGCTGCAGAGTTGATAGAAGGGACCATAGCTTGTATAGCTCAAACAGTAGTTAAGTGTTTATGTTATTTCTCGTTTTGAGATACCAAATGGGATAGATTCTGACAATGGAACTCCTTTTTCTTCGAGTAACCAAACATTTTGTAGCAGCATCAGGGATTAATTGGACATTTCATATTCCTTATAACTCTCAAAGCTCAGTACAAGTGAAAAGAAGAAAAGAAAAAGTGGTGACATTACATCAGACAGGCTAGACAACCCTTTCACAGGTGCTTCTATCAATCAGAGCTATGTCTTTTTCAGGTACAGGATTGGCCCCCCATGAAGTTTTAATGGCTAGATATTTTTCCTCTAGATGTGCTGATGGACAAGACACTAGCAAATGATTATCCTTGATGCAGGAAACTCAACATTATGTGAAGCAGTTGTGATCTTTTGTGTCTGAAATGAATCATCAAGTAACAGATTCTCTTCCTATTCCAGGTGATCATTCATAATTTTTAGCCGAGTGATTATGTTTTAGTTCGCAGTCTAAAAAACATTGGCTCAGCAGGATCAGCCAAGGTCCAACTCAAGTTCTTTTGGCAACCAGAACAGCGGTTAAGGTTAAAGGTCAATCACAATGGATCCATGCATCTCGACTACGACAACCACCTCCTATGGCAGATGCATTATAGGAATTATAGGATGAAGCAGACAGAACATCGAAGGATGGGTAATATTTCTCACCTCAGCACTAATATTTAATTGTAATTAATGTGGATATGGTGTTGTTCTTCTCTCTCTGTTCATGATATATAGAAGTTTTTTTGTTGTTGCAGAAATACCAATCCAGGGGAAGGACCGTGATATCAGTGAAAAGGATGGAGGATACTCCACAGTTGAATCAATATTTCATGCATTAATGGTGAAGTCTTTGCATTCTACACTATAACTGACGTGCCTGTAATCACTGGAAATATAGCAGTTAACATCAAGTCCATTAGAGGACGTTCTGATACTTCTTCTGAAAGTTAATTCTCATCAATAGATTCCATCGACAATGTTGATTAGGAAAGCTAGTGTTGCATGTCATGAAATGTCTAATTATGAGTGCAAACTGAGTTGAACAGATGGAGAGGGATGGAGAAGAGAGGCCATACCTAAAGAGGAATTCGAGTTTGGCTGAACCACAGAATGAAGACTTTCTCTTTCCTAAAACTTGTTCGCGTGTGATGTTAATTTTGATTAAAAAAGTTAATGGCCTCCCTCACGTTTAGAATGTAATAAGGAATAGTATTCAGTCGTGATAAAAAAATGGTATTGAGAGTTATGTGTATTTAGCATGAGAGTGTTGTAAACTTAGTATTGTCACACCAAAGACACTTGGGATTTTATCCTTATAATGAAAAGGGCTTTTGACCAAGTGATTGCCTAAGTGTGAAGTGAAGAGTAGATTCCGCATAATCTTTTACTCATTCTTTGTCAAGGGTGAAGTGAGAATTTTGGTGATGCGAGTATAGATTACAGGTGGCTGATAACTCAAGCATCATTGATAATTGTGATGGGAATTCAAATTGATTCCAAACTGATTTACAGGATGCTGTCTTATCAGACATTTGTACAGAGATTTTGTGTGTTGAAAATGGTATAACCATTTCCAAAAATAGAAAAGGGAGGACTGATGTGCAGATTTTCTGTATACACAAAGCTTGTTTCTCAGTGAGGAAGAGGTCGCTCCATGGGCCCCTAGAAGGACACATATAGTTTTTGGGCCGAAGCGCGTTCGTTCATTCGGGAGAATTCACGGTGTGCCGCTCTGTCCGCTCATAAATTGGTCCAGCAGATCGCCTGCTTTCTCTTTCACACACTGAATAAAATCGATATGTGTTAAGTTACTGTGTGACTGAGTGATAAGTAAGCTAAGCTAGGTTTTAATCTAAATAAACGCATGATCAGACCGTGCATTAAAAAGTGCCGTTTTCAGTTGTCGCCCTCTCTTTCTCAAACACAAGTGCGTGTAAAGGCCTCAATATGCTTCTGCGTCTCCGTTTTCGGGTGGGCGGGCTCACGGATATGCACGGATACGCATGGATAGACTTCGTTTATAGTTCTCCGTAGGCTGTGGGTGTTGAAAACAATTCACCACCAGAAGAGTAGGTGGCGCTGCACTGCGATGCTAGCTATAGGTTATCGAAAACTCGGAGCAAATTTACAAATGAGCCGTTTCATCAATAAAATAAGCACAGTTTCAGCGACTACACTGCCCATTTCTCGTCACATTTGAATTCAAATGCCGATTTACATGTACTGTTTAGCTGAAATATGAATTGTAAAAACTGCTTCTCTTTGGTGATGTTTGTGATGCTAGCTGGAAGGGCAGCCTGCTTTGACTGGGTGTGCAGTGAACATTTCTGGGGGGTTATTATGATTACGGAAAGGGATCGTATATGTTTTTATATTGCTACCATTTTAGAGACTGCTTATCGATCCGAGTGTTAATCAGGCGCGGAGCCAGACGTTGTAAACATTCCGGGTTTAGCCCAAACCAACAACGTTTTGCCGTCTGTACACGCACGCAAATTCAGACGTTTTGGCATAGTTGGCCTTCCATACTCCACAGTCCTCTTCCACATATTAAAATAGTGCTGCTGCCAACGAATACTGCACCTAATAATATGGTGCCTGCACTGCAATGCCATGGCGGGCTGGACCAAATGATTTTTCGGCCTGCATATGGCCCACAGGTCGGACGTTCCCCACCCCTGGTCTTGTTGGCCACGGCAACTCATAGCGGCAACCCCGCCCCTGACTTCTTAATACGGACCAATCACAGCCAAGGGGGTCTCCGTCGCTCTGCGTAATTTCGACGGATAGAAAATTCAGGAGGTGCACGTCAATCCGTCAAAAGCTCTCCACGGAGACGAGGGCGTTCCCACGTCTGCGTTTTTCATATAGGCCTTAAGGTTGTGGCCACGGAGACAACCCTAAACAATCATTTTTTGTTGTGGAGTTAGCTAAATTAAGCTGATGCGAAAATATTAAAATGGATGGGGAAAAGATGCCAGGAGGAACTGAAAAAGGCAGGTAAAAAAGAAATAAATTAATCCTGCAAGGGTGGGAAAAATATGTTTTCTCAAAAGCCTTAAATCTTTCAGGTCCAAATCAAAGTTGGGTAATAATTACCGGAGAATATTACAATATGAGTCCAACGAAATGTTTATATTATAGCCTACAGAAAGCTCAAAAAACTATTTTGCACTGAAATGAATGCCAAAAATTGCATTCCTGTGAAGTTCGGATTTCACCTCGCCTCAAAACCTTGTCTAGTTCCTAGGTTCGGGTTAAACCCCGATTTTTCGACGTATGGCTCGGCCCCCTTTTACAAAACTATCCTTCGAAATGCTCTGGTTACTGAATATGGGCTTGAGTGTAGAGACTGTACAATACAACAGTCAGCCTGCTAAAATTGCAGGTCTGGTCCCCACCAGTGGCGTAGGCAGAAATTGTATTTTTGGCAGGCCAGTGCAAAAGTGAGTGGGCCTATAGTTTTTGTGGCAATATTATTACATTGGCTAGAAAGCGGCTAGCAAAGTTAGCTGGCTAAAGGCCGCCAAGAGAGTCCTCCTGTCGCAACCACTAGCAACCATAGCAACCAATTACGTTCCGTAGGTTTCCTACTTGTTCAAACTTGTTTCAAGAGTTCCATTTTATTTAGTTTTTGTTATATTAAACAAATTAAACACACACACCAGTCAACATAAATCAGGTTCATGAATATATTTTCTTCAATACGTTTGAATAATCAAAAATAAACAAAAAATGTATTCTGATCAAACTACCCTGGGTGGGCCAGTGAGTTATGTGGGCGGGCCAGTGACACACTGGCCCATTACTGGCTACCTGGTCCCCACGAACATACTGTCTATCCATGTTCCCATTTTGAATCAATGTTTGCAGGGGCCAATTAGGTGCACATGGCTGTAATGAGTGTGTGTGACCAACAGGTGGTACAATATCGTGTTTCGAATCATTTGAGAAAACTATTAATTCCATCCCATCGCTGTCATCACACATCACTATACAGCATCATTGATGCTATTAACAATTAACAATAATTATCATTATAAGTAAAAATGTATCTGTGTGTGAGCAACAAGACTACCACAGATAGACCTGTCATAACCTGTCCCCTCAGGCTGTCCCTCAAGCTTTCTCTGTCCCTCCTTAGTCTCCCACAATGAAGCTAGACATGATCAACAGACTCCAACTACAAACTACTGGTCACTTGGATGTTTCCCCCAAAACGAACAATTGCTCATCCGGGTGGCAGTGATTCCGAAGCAAGCTACAACTTATTATGACATTGTATGGCTAGGTGCCAAATCAGAATGCATTTGAGAAAATGTGCCAATTATGAGCACACACTGTACATGTTGGTCCGAAAGGTCTTTGCAGTTAACACGGGGCAGTAACACCATTATTTATGGGGAAATTGCGAGGGTACACAAATGCACCAGGCCTGCATACAATAGTCCTGATTGAGTTTATAGATCAGTGGCATTACATCCGATGTTAGTTTGTAATGCATGCTGCCAAGCCTCCAGCTCCTCCAGTAGGTGGCCAGCTTTCGGGACATTTGTGGCCGTGCTTCCAGCTGCTGCTCATAGACAATCAACGCCAATTAAGGACACACCCCTTAAAAGGGGCAGGTTGACAAAGCAGAAGTGGGAATTTGTGTTATGACGAAGCTGTGTGTGACGAGACTGGTTAAGTTGCTAGACCTGTTCTTATTTGTGTCTTTTAGCTTATATGTATACATTGTTGGTTTTAACTGTAGATGTACGGTCAGTGTCCAAAGCAGATGTATTGCACCTATAGTCAGCTACACGTAGACCCGTGATTGATTGCTGTATAACCTCACTGCCGTTTTTGAGTGCGTGTGCCCACTTAGTGCATTGTGTTGCAGTGTTTGTTTGTGCTCAGTGAATAGTTTTAACACGTTGACGTGTGTACTTGCAGTGCCTATTTTACATTGTTGTACGTTTGCTGGTTTTATGAGCATACTGTGTATTAGGGCACCAGACCTACAATCTGCTGTTTTTAAATAGAAGTAATAAATTGATGGTATTCAACTTTGTGAAGTCTACCGGTTGTCACTGAAGTCCCATCCCAGATCCTTAGTATAGCTCTTAAGAAGCGAACCATTACAAGTTTATTTCCTCCAGGAACACAATGACACTTATTGAGGAACTTGTTGCACTTGGAACATGCTAGCACAAGGACCAGAGGAACGGAAGAGACTTTATACAGAACTCACAATTGAAACGGGGAGTTCGGTTGCATTCCTCCGTGCTTTAACTGGGCTGATGCGTATTAGTTGATTAGAGTCTTGGTTTGTAACGTTTCTCTACTTACTGTAAGTCGCTCTCGATAAAAGTGTTGCCTATAAATGACTAAATGTAATTGAAAACAGGGAGTTTGGTTCGGTCGCATTCCTCCATGCTTTAAATTAGTTAATCTAGCTCCATTTAACTCAAAGACATCACTTGTCAGCAAACCTTTCTGCTAGTAAGCTACTAACCTTAGTGACAGGTGTAGCAGGTTCATCAACTTGGAGGCCAAAAGGCAGGTAATTAAGCAGTCATCCCAAACATCATGGCACAAGGATGTTGCTATTCTTGAAAAACGGTGTAAAACTGTGTAAAGGCCACAAGGAACAGATTAGTGAAGAAAATGTTTTATAAATATTTTCATAATTGTAATAGACTTGCCACTCAGAAATGGCTTCATACACCAAGCTGTCAGGCAGCTAAATTATCTCCACTCACTCCCCCCAGCCATATCTTCCAGTCTGACAGAAAGCTGAAAATCCCCCCGCCCCCCTAAAAAATAATTCAGGACTCTGCACTTTAATCACTTGCATTACAATTAAAATTGTATCACGTATTTATAGTATTTATATATATATAGTATTTATATATAGTATTTATAACCACTGTACGTGAATCTTTATGTTTACTTAGTATTAGGAAATGTCTTGTCTTATCTGTTGTGCCTGTGCACTTTTATATGTTTCACTGTGGGAGAGTGGGAAACGTCCTATCGATTCCTTTGTATGTCTTGACTCTTGACATGTAAAGAAATTGACAATAAAGCTACTTTGACTTTGACTTTTGACTTTGACTTTATTGTAAAAGTAGGTAAATCAATTATTTTGAATATGCAGTACAACCAGTTGTCTTAAACACACTGGGAAGGGTGATTTGCACTGTGTAAAAGTTGTTGGTTTATATTATAAACATATAAACAGTTTTGTTAGCAGTGAGCCTTACAAGAAGTGTCTAACAGGTGCAAGTGGTATAAATAAAGCACTTCATAAATTTTTCATGGAGAGGAGCAAGGAAGGTTTCAAATCCGTCAAAGGATGAATAATTTATGTATGTCTGTGAGGCTGAGGACTACTGTGTGTGTGTGTCTGACAGAAAGACAGCAAGCTTGTGTAAGTGTGTATGCCTGTGTTTATGTGCATATTTGTCAGATAGTCAGTAAGTTTGTATAATGTGTGTTCACCTAAGTGTGTTTTTGTGTCAGTAAGGTCCATTTCTAAGATCATGTTTGCAAGGGTTTGACACAAAAGTATTTCACAACAGCCGCCATACCTTCTGTGTCATCAGGCTTTTGCCCTGGGTGTTACCTGGGCTTGGCAGATTCCACCTGGGCCCTACCTCAACCCACATTGGAGGAGACACACTGTTCATAGCAATACCATGAATTATATTTAATGTAGCAGTTTCAAACCGATTGGAATTTTGGACAAATGAATATTCCATTAGGTCGTGCTCTGAGAAGGAACAGGTTACCTCACTGAGTCGGGTGACGGGGTTCACGAATTTCTTGCGCATTTCCCTTGATGTCGATTGTGCAGGTTCAAATGAAACCTATTCGTGGGACATCTAACAGGATAATTACGGTTGTTATCATGGTAAGAACTTTGAATGTCAAACAATTTAATCATAGAATCACGTCTGAACTTGAATTTGAAACATAAAGCAAAAGGGCGTGGAGAGTGAGACGATCAGAAGAATGTCTGACATTTTGAGTTGTGAATGTAATTGATTAACGCTGCTTCAGACTTTTTAAGATGACCCCAACCCGTGCGATAACGCGTTATCTATCTATTTAAACTGACTTACTTTGATGAATAAAAATCCGTATGAATCATTGTAATTTGTCTATGGCCGTGATATGCCTACGTGATAGAATTGCCTTTTTTATACCTACATGTGTGGTCATTTTAGCATTTATAAAATGCAATGAAAGATCATAAAGTAAAAAATAAAAAAGTTAACTGGTAGGTTAAGAGTTAAGTTTTTCCTCGACGAGGCATGGAAAGACTGTGGTCTGGGCCGCCAAATTACAATAGGGGCACAGTTTGAAACGGGACTGTTCAAACACAGCCAACTCAACGGTGCGTCATATCCCAGTGAAGGAAAACGTTCACAGTGTTTGTACCAGTAGGCAACGTGTGCACGCTTCTCTGAAAGAAATCAACTTCAACTGAGCCCCGCGCACGTATCTCCGACTCCTACAATTATTATCTTAAACTCCTTACCCGCTGTCAGATTTTGAGAACAGCACACAGCGACTGCAAAATGTAGCCTAAACTTGTGCGTTTCGATAAGTTGTAATTACAGTATTTACTATTTAACAACTGTTGACTTCCAATTTGGAGTAGAACACTTTTACTCCAGAATAACATTGAAGGTACGTTGTTCCACTAAATTTGACAATAGGCCATCTTGTTTCTTATATTTTTAATTAACTTAGAAATGATGATGTTTTTATTCTGTGGTCTATAGGTTTTAATATTCAAAACATGTTCACAAACTACGTAAAGAGTCTGAATGATATGGTTTTTCCTACGGTAAGCTTGAATTTCAACAGCATTCTTGCATGTTTTTGCTATGTTGTGAGTTGCACGGCAATACAGCAAGAGCGTGACGGAAAACGCACCAAATAACCCTTGGACTAAGAACCACCTACTACCCTCTTCCCTTTCCATTTCCTATTTACAGGGCACTTAGCCTAATAACCTATATGCTTGTACTGTATGTGTTTTAACCAGTGATGTACAATTCAGGGACTTTATCATTATTTTTCCTGGAAATGATTAGGGGTTTATGGAAAATATGGTTTTGTTCTCTCTGAAATATTCTACTGAGCTGCAACCAACTTTATAATAACATCCAAAATATTATGTCAAAAATCTAAATTGTTTATTTAACAGTAGCCTTTTTTATTTGACCAGAAAGGGTTCTGTTTCTTTAAATACATTTTACTATATTTTAACTTAAAATTACCAAAAAATATATGTGTTTATTGTGCACCATTCCCACAATTCCCGAACCAAGCATTCCATGAAAAATGTTCTCAAGTTTACCAGCAGTTATCAGTGCTTTCTTCCTACTTGTCTCTACATGTCTAATAGTTTTCTCTCTCCCTATTTCCAGTCCCAGTCCCCAGAACAGCAGAACACTGGGGTCCTGGGCCGTATAGGGAGCTGGTTTTCTCCCTGGAGAGGAAGAAGCCCCTGGAGCCCCACAGGAGATGCATCCCCAACCAGTGAGCAAGCCCCCAGGCCAGAAGGAGAGGAGGGGGCTCTGAGAGGGGCCCGAGAAAGGGAGCAGCAGGAGGAGGAGGAAGAAGAGGAGGGCCAAGACTCCCAAGCTAACAAGCCTTGCCTATCCAAGGATCTTTTCTCATGTGAGGAGGAGGACGCCAGGCCGTCTGCCCACAGAGCCAGACCTCTGTCAGTCTGGGGCATAGGAAGTGAGCCAGGGGGCGGGCCCGTGGAGGAGGGACATGCTGAGCAGCCACAGGAGAAAGAGGAGGGAAGAAAACAGGCTTCAGAAAGCGGGAATCCTGCCTTGGACAGGAATGCTAGTCAGTTGACACATTTTTCATCTTCAGCAGAAGAGGGAGTGGTGGGGGACTCTGACCAGAAACAAACCCAGGCCCACACCCAGACTCAGGCTCAGACAAGCAGAGAGCTGAATGTGTACCTGGAAGAAACCAGTGTGAGCCAGAGCAGTGAAGATTTTGGACAGGAAGTTGTACACACAGTCAAGAAAACAATCCAGGTGGTCTCCAGGGCAAATAGAATCAATTCCTGTGAGAATACTGATACTGAGGCATCAGAGCGCAAAAGAACACATCTGAACCCTGCTATTGGAGACAAAGGTCACTACAGTGCCTTGGTGGGAGTGTCACTAAAGTATCCCATAGAAACACAGCCTTCACCTGAGCTCTCCGGAAGAGATTCCAATAAAGACACCATGGGGCGAAAAAATTCAGGAAGGAGGAGGTCAAGAAAGACCTCCCAGGGAGATGAAAGGTCCCAGGAAAACCTGCCCAGCAAAACCCAGCCAACCAATACGGGCTCATCCTCATCAGATAGAAACTCAGGAACCAGTTCCTGCCCAGTGGAGGTAGAAACACACCTGGGAGAGCAGGAGGCTGACTCTTCCCCCACCAAAAACAGAGCTTCCCTGACCTCACCTGAGGGAGCTAGCAACAGGTCGACCTTCAGCACAGTGGGGGTGGAAAACAACCTGCGGGACACTGACTCCCCTGTTCTGGCCACACTGGTGTCCATAACAGACACCATGGAAGACATAGAGCAAGTGGATGATAGCCTCTATAGGGTGGAGAGACTGACAGAGACCCCAGAGTCCAAACGTAGGAGTATGAAAGTGTCTCACAGTGAAAAGTTCTTTGCTAAGAAAGTTCTAGTCAATTCGGAGTTGAGCACAGAAGTAAATAACCATGTGGAACAGGATTTTTCGAGAGGAATTACTGAAGACACAACTAAAGGCAAAAGGAAACCAGAAATAAACGAAAGGTGAGGTTTTACATTGTTATTGTATTGTTATTTTGATATTGTATTATTGTAGTCTGACGTTGTCGTACTCATAATTCTAGACAGAATATGAGTCTGATTCCGCTCCGTTGGGCTGTGAGTATGGGGCGTGTTTCAACCGAACCCAGAAAAAAATGGCTCTTTGCTCAATTGGATAGACCTACAACTAATTGGAGCAACGTAATATGTTAACTTTTACCGAATCCCGTAGGAAGGACGGCAAAAACATATTTTCCATCGACAAATGCCTTGATCGCATTTCTCTGTTCGTCTTTCAAAATGAATGCGCTGTCGATGTGTTCTAAAAAAGACTTGATAGCAGAATCTACACATCTCAGCTTTCCAGCGGCAGCCATGTTGTTTGAAAACGAATTCAACCCAAGCGCTCTTTGGTGACGTGATTGATTACGTTACTGTTGATCATCTAGCCATCATCGTATGAAGCCCGCCCTGACAATTTGATTGGTACGAACACCTCTTGTTCGGACATTGTTTTTCCCCAACCGAGCGACCCCAGACCGAACTTCCTGACCAAATTTGTTTTTGTGGGCGGGGCTAAGTTCGGCTGGCACTCAGGCTAGTATTATTGTACCTGTTTCGTGTGATGTTTCTTAATGAACAATGCTCATTAATGTTCTTAGTGAACAATACTATTAATTGCACTGTTTGATTGACAAGTTACCGTAATTAAAACATTGTAGCTGTTACAGAGTGACCTATGCACTTTTGTAAAGCTCTCTCTTGGAAGTCGCTTTGGATAAAGCGTCTGCTAAATGAATAAATGTAAATGTACATATATTTTACTGGCATATATTTTGTCAGTCTACGATCTTGTGTCTTACTGTCTCTCCCACTCTGACTGACATTTTAACCGTTCAACACTAAGTTGATGTACAAGAAAGCAGTATTGTCAAAACAGTATTTTGGGGATATTACATCAGTTATTTGAAGAAAATGTTTCTCAGTACGGAAGCATGTATGTGGGATTTAATATTGTTCTGCCTCAAATTACCCACAGGCCACAAGACATGAGTAAAATGGATGAGGACCCCAAAGCCAGCTCAGCCGCCAGTCGTCTGATTGCTGACAGAATCAACCTGTTTGAGGGGAAGATGCAGGGAGATATTAGTAAGACCTACCCCAGGAGTGCCGATGTCTCTCCAATCAGGAAAGTAACTGACAAGTTCAAAGCAGACATCAAACATGAGCAAGGGGGGCCACATGTGAGGGTGAGATCAGTGGAACGTGGAAATACCAGATCCAGCTCCGCTCCCCCCGTCAAGGAGAAAGGCCAGACAGTCAGGGAGCGAGTGAAGAACTTTGCAGAGGCATGCAAAATGGAGGACAAGATCGTGTTGCCTCAAAAGTCTGCTATGACCGGAATGTCCCAAAGATCAACCCCCTCACCCACATCTGCGTCACAGTCATTGAAACAGGACATTCAGGCCTTTATATGCAAAACAGCAACCTCTCAAATCACAGAGATGACATCCAAACCTGTAGGGCGAGAAACTATCTCTGTTGTGGACACACCTGTTTCTCAACTTCAGACAGACTCCAAAACAAAGGAGTCAAAAAATGTAGCTGATAGACCTTCCCAAGTAGACCCCAAAATAGTGCGAGGTGACTTGGTTCAACCAACTTCTGAGGTAGGCCCACATACTAAAACCCCTGGTAGGTCAGGATCAAGGTCAAAGAGGAGGAAAAACAAAGATCCAACGGGCCTTGTGAGTAATAGTACTATCAAACCAGAGCTCCCAAACACAAAACAAGGACTTGTGAGCAGGCGGGAAAAGGACATAAGCTGTGCAACTGAGAAAGAAGTGAAGACGGTGTCCTCATCACAACCAAAACAATCTAAAGATGATGAATCAGAAACGAAAAAACTGCCACTTAGCAAGGAAGCAATCAGTAAATCATCAGATCTCTCAGAGAAACATACTGATTTACTAATTAAATATGACACCAGAAAACTGGTTGAGGAAAATAGGGAATCGGCCATGTCATCCATTGTCAGTGGAGACAACCAACCCAATTCCAACAGTGTAACAGGCAAGCTGACTGATAAGACTATTGATATTCCACCCACACAGACAGTAGGACACAAAAAGAAGGCTCAAAGCTCTTCAGTAGCTCATGAAAGACAAAGTGTTTCTAAAGACAAAAGCTTATACTTTTCTTCCTCATCTGTACCACAGACAAATACGAGTCTTCATGGGGTACCCACAACTGTTGAAAATCAGCCAAAGGAAATATTGGCTGAAAGTTTGGATAAAAAAGCAGAGATTAAAGTAAAAGACAAACCCTCAGGCAACAGCTTACACACAGGCCCTGTTAATGCCCAGGGCAAAATGGAGCCTGAGGCCATTGCAGAGGCATCAAAATCCGAGGCCACATCCCCAAAGCCAGCTGTCCAAGTCCCTGTAACCACTGTTCCATCCTTGCCACTTCACACAGAACCTGTCCACCCAACACCCACTCAACAGAAAAATAGAACCACTGAATTTCTTGTGACTGGGAGTAATAAGACAGCTAGGACAACCGACAGTGATAAACACATCAAAAAGCCAAACAAAAATGGGGGAGAGTCTACTGTAAAAGCAGTAACGTCTCCTGAACCATCTGTAGATTCTAAAAATAACTCCTCAGTGACCAAAGGTCCAGTAAAGACTAATATTCAAGGGGAGAAAGTCAAACCTGTGGATTTATCTGTGCTGAAAACAGGGAAATCCAGTGATGACACACTAAAGCAAGGACAGAGTACTGCGGCAGAACAAACCACCTTGACATCAGTAGAGGGAGAGTCTTATGTAGAAGTAAACAAGTCTCCCACACCTACAGCTTTAGATTCTAATAAAAGCTCCCCTGTGAACAAAGCTCCAGCAAATACCAATAATCAACAGGAGAGACAGAACCCTGTGGCCCCAGCCAAGGAGCCTTTAGTTGGGCTTGGACCAAGACCCAGTGAAGAATTAGATATGGTTAATAGGACAAAGAACATCCTTGTAAAAACTGTGGACCCAGATGACAAAAACTATGAGAACATTAAAGTAGGTATACATGCAAGTGGTCAATTACCAACTGAGGTGGTAGACAAGGATGCCATGTTGCTAAATGACAGGAAAGCAGATGGTAGAAGGGATATTGTACAAATCAGTTCATCTATCTCTACCAATAGCACTACCAGTACTACTACAGGGGCAGAAAGGCCAGAAGGAAACAATCCAGGGGTGATGGCAAAAAACCCTGCACCAATTGGTAATGGTGAAATGCCCCCAAGCCATAGGGGAGCCACAGAGAAAAGCCTAAATAAAGCTACAAAGCCACTTCTGCTAACAGAGCCCACCAAACAAAGACCAGCTCAAGACCAGCGTCCATCCCTGAACAAGCTACTCTTGCCCTGTGGATCCTTTGGGGATAGGTCCTCCCAACAGAGGGACACCCCGTCCAGCTGGTTGGATATTGACCAGCGGTTCCCTGCACAGAAGCTCCGCAGCCCTGAGTTCAAGCCAAAACTCAGCTGCTCAGTCAGCGAAAGCAACCTCACTTCAGGGGAGCTGGAGGACGACTTTATCCAGAACATTAAGAAGTTTGGAGTACCTTTCTCCCTGCCCCCGCGCAAACACAGCCACCTCCGACCCCCTCAGCCACCCTTTGCCATGCCCGCCATCCGGGAGGATCATTTCGAGAAGACTTTTGACCCTGAGAACTTTAAGTTTGGCTTAAGGAAAAAGAGGGAGTTCAGTTTAGAGTCCCCTAGCAGCCTCTTAACCAAGATCCAAAGTGTAGAAACGGATGGAGAACAGAAGCCTGCAAGAACTAGTATTGCCGATAGGAGCATGCTTTGCAGGAGCATGGACACCCGCTCCAAACACCTCCAAGACAGGGAAATTACCACAGAGGAGACAAAAGACAAGGAACAGGGGGAGGAGACAAAAGAGAAAGAGGTGAAGGTGAAACCCCGCCCCTCCCGTTTGGAAGGAAGCTGTATCTTTAACAGCTTGAAAAGTTCCAGGACTAAAAGAGGTGGGGATGTGTCACCTAGCAACCTCTCCCCAGTCTACCCAATAACACAGCCAGCCCAGCCCTTCCCCACTTCCCCCATTGCGGACCATGTGGTGTTGGCCGACCAGACTTCTCCACAAGAAAACAACATTTCTGCACAGGCTGTGGTCAGTGACTCAGGTCCTCCGCTTGTTTCCTTCAACGACATCAAGCTGCCAGATTATTTAGAGAAGTACCTCCACAAGAAGCCTGCAAGGCCAGAGCCGGGAAAAGAGAAACAACAGCTTAACTCTGAGGTCAGTTTGAGCTTTTCTGTTTATCCCCTTTTTTGTTTGAATCTTTCAAACATGGGGCTAAGGACCTTGGTGATCTCCTTTGTGAGATTAGATTGTTATTCTGTATGAGTTTATCTTGCAAGTGATGAAGAATTGATTAAGGAAGTACACAATGGCTTGGTTAAATTATTTAAATCTGATTAGCTGCTAAGTATTGTAGTATCTCTATCAATTAATATGGTAAGTAGGAGCATAAAGTCGTTGTAAGTTGCTTAAATAGTAATAAAACCGCCAGGCACATGACATGACTGACATGGAAGTGAAGAATGACCCATGGTGCGCTTGGCTAGGTAGACATCTAGTAGTCGGTTTGGCTTGCTATCCCAGATTATTTATAGGATTCACTTTATGATGCTTTCAAACACAACCTTGTACCTATGTGTTGGTTAGTTGCTAGAAGCAAAGGTAAAACTTGTCAATACACTTTGATTAGCCAACACATGTTGAATGGTATAGTTTGTTCTCCAGCAATGATCATTACCTGAAAATACATGGCAATACATGAGCCATTAAGCAACTGCTTGATCGCAGTATGTGCGACAGTATGTTGCCCTTCTGTTTTATTTTGTTGGCAAGTAGCCATAGTGTCATATTTGTCATACTACTACTAGCTTTGTCTTGGACAGTTGACTTTCATCTGCTTGCCACTACTTCTATTATAAAAATGAATCGAGAAGCATTCTCATAGAACATAGCAATGTTCTCTAGCTACTATGGTTTGATATGTTTCCCATCACCATCTGTTCCATTTATGTTACAAGTATTTTGTTTTCTTAAAGAAGCTTATCATACACCCCTTTTATTGATCTTTATCTCATTGGGTTCCTGTCACTGCAGAAGATGGCTGGAGCGACAGGGTTGTTTGTTGGAGATAAAGCAGAGCCCAGTACTATATCTGAGGTCCTGAAAAGTACTGGGGGATCTCTACCTGCCCCTATTGTTCCTCTACCAACACTACCTCAGGTCCTCCACCCCTCGGCTTCCCCACTAGCGGTTTGTGCCACTGACGTAAGGATACCAGTCTATAGTGTATTTTGCCTGTACAAAAATAACTGTGTGTGTGGCTTGAGTGAGTAGGAAAGTGGACAAATGTAATATGTCAGCTTGTTTAATTGTAGACAAGTGATATGTTGTTTATGAGTGTTTCATGAGATGATTAAATATATGTTATCAGTCAATAGGCTTGCCATCAAATAGAGAAGAAACTCTGGGTCTTTAGTGTTTTATTCTTCAATGTTCAATGTAATTATATCAACTGCTTTGATAATGTGGTTTGTTTTGCAGACGGTGGCTATACAGGGATTACACAGACGCCCTGGAAAGGTAGGCTCAGATCAACCCAGATATGCAGCAAATTGAAAGAATGAAAGAGGAAACTGAGAAACTTTTTTCAGTTGAAAACATCTGCTATTTACAAATGATTGTATCTGAGTGTTAGAGACAAAGCAGTAGAAATTCTCAGATGGGTATAATTAAGAATGAGAGGTAGCGTTGCCAAGGACTTTCAACGATTGTGGTGACGCAATGCATTGTGGGAAATATATTTGAGACTGTTGTGTGTACTATTTAGGTACTGGGAATTACGAAGCAACTGTACACATGTTTTATTGAGTGAATGAACCTAGAACCCCTATTTAGATTACATCTCTAGGGAAGAGGCTGTAGATGAATAACAATGACCACACCACCTGTTCTAATTCCACCAACAATGAGTCACTGATTGTGTTTTTTCTTTTTTACATTAGTATGCTATGCAGTTAAAAGCAAGGTTAGTAGTTAATGTCCTTCAGTTTGTGACTGACAATTTGGCCTCTTCTCTCTTTATCCTATTGTAGATGGTGTTATATGAGTACGCTCAGTTTGAAGGTCAGGCCTATGAAGTCTTCAGGAATGTGCCGAATGCCACCTCACTGAAACTATCCCCACTGATTTCAGTCAAAGTTGTGAGAGGATGGTGAGTCTGCAAAATTAGAAAAACTACCTAGAGTTTATTCTGTCACAGAGGGTATGTCTCAAATACCAACTGGCTCTGAGGAGAGATGAAAAAATGCTGCTGGAGCTACCAGCGAGGCTTTCCTCATCACCTTTAATATTCATCAGGGAATTGAATCGGTCGTCTTTTCTGTCATATCAAATAGTCCCCACTCAAGATACTACAGACCCATTGAAACATGAAATCAACATTAAGATTGTGATTTACTGTGTGAAAAGCTGCAGTGATAATGAGGTTCAGAATTAATTCATTGATACAGCAGAGTAAGGAAGATATGTAGGTGTTTCAATCATTTTGTATTGCAAATGTATCATGTGACCAAGTGTCCCCAACTTTACATGACCACACCTTGAACCTGCAGCTGGGTGCTTTATGAGAAGCCTGACTTCACTGGCCGTTGCATTGCCCTGGAGGAGGGGCCTATGGACCTGACCAATGTGTGGGCAGAACCAGGACCTCCAGAGCTACACCCACCAGTTGAACCCCCAATGGTCATTGGCTCCATTCGTCTGGCAGTGTGTGTAAGTGTATACTCTCTCCAATTGCCTCATTAATAAATACATATTTAACTGATGTAAAATTAAATAATTTCCTGGCTGTGCCATTGACCTCAATAACATGTAATGATATGAAGGGAATGTTAATTTGCTCTAAGGAATGTAAAAATTGAAAGATTTCCATGTATATCCAAACTGGGGCACATATGACATATTTCTTTTTTCTTCCATCCATGTTTTTATTGATTCTATTTCTCTCTCTCAACTTTTGTAGGACTACAGCATTCCTCACATTGACTTATTCACTGAACCGGAGGGGCATGGCAGAGTGGTCACGTACCATGATGATGCACTGGAGATTTGCACTTTTGGTATTCTTCAGAACACGGCATCAATCAAAGTCCACTCTGGAGTGTAAGTGTCTTTGTGTGCATGTGTGTGTATCTGTTTGGGATCATAATGTGTCAAACTTCTCAAATCTAGAATTTCAGTTGAAAAATGAAAACCACAAACACAGTTATTAGTTTTGCTGAAAGAGAAAACTATGGGAAGCTAGAAACTAATTTTTAATTGAAATAGACGGCATCCACAGTCTTTCCAGAAGATAGATAGATAGATAAATACTTTATTGATCCCGTGAGGAAAATTCAGAAGCCCAGTTTGTTTAAAAGTGCAGGATAATACAGTGTCTGAACTGTAAGCAATATGTCATTAACTAATTATTATTCGATTCTGGTTTTTGAAAAGCATTTGAGCCTCTCAGTAAAGTCGACCCTTGACAGGTATACAGTCGTATGCAAAAGTTTAGGCACCCCTCTGAGGCTGCATGATAATTTCCTGTCTTCACCAAAAAAGATCAATATAATATTGTAATATTACTTTTCTAGTTAACACTGAGTGCTGGGGTGTTTTCCAGACAAAGATATTTGGTGTAGCAGTATTTAGTTGTGTGAAATTAAATCAAATGTGGAAAAAAAGGCTGTGCAAAAGTTTGGGCACCCTTATCATTTATTTGATTTGAATACCTCTGCCTACTAAATGCTGATTAACTGCAACACATAGTTAGTCTGATTAACTCGTTAAGCCTTCAATTACATAAAAAGGTGCATTCAATCATTAGAAAGGGTATTTAAGTTAGCCAATTGCAAGTTTTGCTTCTCTTTGATTCTCCTCTGAACAGTGGCAAAATGGGGGCATCAAAACAGCTATCAAATGATCTAAAAACAAAGATTGTTCAGCAGTATGGTTTAGGGGAAGGCTACAAAAAGTTATCCCGGAGGTTTCAGCTATCAGTTTCCACTGTGAGGAATGTCATTAGGAAATGGAAGGCAACAGGCACAGTTCTTGTTAAGGCCAGAAGTGGCAGGCCAGGAAAAATAACAAAGAGGCAAAGGCGAAGAATGGTCAGAATGGTCAAGGACAACCCTCAGATCACCTCCAAAGAGCTGCAAGGTCATCTTGCTGCAGATGGTGTCACTGTGCATTGCTCGACCATTCAGCGCACATTGCACAGAGAACAGCTGTATGGGAGAGTGATGCGGAAGAAGCCTTTTCTGCACACGCGCCACAAAAAGGCTCGCTTGAGGTTTGCCAAACTACATTTGAACAAGCCAGGCTCATTTTGGAACAAAGTACTGTGGACTGATGAGACAAAGATGGAGTTATTCGGTCACAACAAGAGGCGTTACGCATGGAGGCAAAAGAACACAGCATTCCTAGAAAAACACTTGCTGCCCACAGTAAAATTTGGTGGGGGGGTCCGTCATGCTGTGGGGCTGTGTGGCTAGTGCAGGAACTGGGAATCTAGTTAAAGTTGAAGGTCGTATGGATTCAACTCAGTACCAGCAAATTCTGGACAATAATGTTCAAGAATCTGTAACAAAGCTGAAGTTACGGCGCAGTTGGGTGTTCCAGCAGGACAACGACCCAAAACATTGCTCCAAATCCACTAAGGCATTTATGCAGAGGAACAACTACAATGTTTTGGAATGGCCATCCCAGTCCCCAGACTTGAATATAATTGAAAATCTATGGGGTGACTTGAAGCGGGCTGTCCACGCTAGGCACCCATCAAACCTTACTCAACTGGAGATGTATTGTAAGGAAGAATGGTCCAAATTACCTCAATCCAGAATCCAGACACTCATCAGAGGATATAAAAAGCGTCTAGAAGCTGTTATTTTTGCAAAAGGAGGCTCTACTAAATATTAATGTGATTTTTCTGTTGGGGTGCCCAAATTTATGCAAGTGTCTAATTCTCTTATGATGCGTATGGCATATTTTCTGTTTATCAAATAAACCTTATTTCACGGCTAAAATATCACTGTCCATGACGTATGTGTATATATATGACAAAGACATTCCTCATCCAAACGCCCAACATTTTATAGATGAAAGTAATGGAGATTATCAGGGGTGCCCAAACTTTTGCATACGACTGTAATTGTTTTAGTAGCTGGAGGACAACAGAAGAGGAAAAGGGACCCTCGACTAATATTTGGACTTAAGCAGTGTACATCCCATATATGGTTTTGCATCATGATTTTGCTCTCTTTACTCTAACCCAGGGCTGTAATCATAATATATATTGGGGGGGACACATCCTCACCCATATTCAAATCGGGTCAAAATGTCCCCCCCAATATATGATATAAAAATATAAATCAAATGTGACTGCCACGCTTCGACAGGCAACCACACACGCTGTCCGAAATCATATTCATAACTAAACGTTAAAAAAAAGAAGGAAAGAAAATCTCCCCTGCAGATTTCATCCCCCCCCAATGTTGACTCCATGGCTACAGCCTTGCTCTAACCTTTAGAATGTTCCACCTGCCACTGCCCACTTGAGGGGAAAAGGGAAAGAGGGAAATGTTGTGAGAGATGGTTAAAGGTGAGGAGAGACGTGGGTGGGGATAGAGGGATAACTAGAGTAGGACGGAGTGAGCATCTGGCACTAGTAGAGAGAGGTGAAGCTGAAGGGAGTGTTCCACAGTAAAGAGAGGAAGAGAGCATGAGCGAGAGAGTAATGCAAAGAGGAAGAGTTAGAGAGAAAGAAAAAAAGTAAAGTCTGGCAAGGAGAAATCTGTTTTTCTGTGTGAAGGTTTATAGTACATTGTGTGCCCGTCTCCTAACCCGCCATTGTCAGAAAACCTACATGGTGGTTAGTAGTAGTCAATGTGACCGACATTTTCTGTTTTAGGAATGATCCCAAGGTTTGTCACATCTCTCAATTTTTTCATGGAGAATCAGTGTCCATCAAAACAAAACAAAAATGTAGTCTTTGATTAACTGCTGCTTTTTTATCAGCAACTCTTCCTGCACTTGTAATGTGAGTCAAATGGAATGTCTGGTTTGCACATTTATTTTCCCGGCTATGTTCAGACATTCTGTATCTAACATAGTGGTGTACAGTAGCATGCATTTCATTCCATGAAGTCAATACAGGTGTTTCCTTATGAAACCAAGGTTGGGGTCAGGGGTGTTTTTATTCCTAAGTTTATTCGACTTGTAAACAATCAATAGAACAAAGCAGTTGAACCAAGCCCAGTCTTGGTTGGTGAGAGGTTGTTGAGTTTTCTCTGCCCCTTACCTAAAATAGGTGGCTGGTGTTCAGTGATCCGGAGTACCAAGGCATGCTTGCAGTGTTGGAGCAGGGGGAATATCCCTGCCCAGAGTCCTGGGGGTTTCCATCTGCCTTCGTTGGATCCCTTAGACCACTCAAAATGGTGGGTGGACCAGAGTTTCTTCTTGACCTTATAATATGAGCTGTCAAATCATTAAAAGATTTGTTGGGGGCTTGTTGAACATCCAACTTTGCTGAGGAATAATTCTAGTTAGTCTTAGAACTATCTAATCTCACAGTATTTACAGTTGTCCATGTACTTAATACAATGTTTACAAATGTATCCTCCTATGTCCTTTATTCTGGTATATGTGATTATGTGTTCAATGATGGAATTTATTGCTCATCGCTAAATGCTTGAATACCTGGCATGGTGTGATGCGCAAATAAGATGAACATTTTATTTATTTGTTATATCTTTGTGTTTTTATATCCTTGACAGGTTTTTATATTCTCTGCCACTTTACATCATGGCTATTAGGATTACTAGGATGTCAGCTCATTCTCAAAATTAAAATGTTCCTAAGTGATCAACCATCTCTGTACTGCCTGCCTCACTTTCACTACCCCCCTTTCACCTCACTATCACTTTGAATCAACACTGCAGTTAATTATGCCATTTGCAAAATGGCACCATTTACATAATAGCTGACTTGCCCCCTTTGGGCACGGTATTTAATCAGAGGGGTTCTTGCTGGATGCTAATGATTTCTTTCTCTCCATTCTCCAGGGTGGATTTAAAGTAGAGAATCCCAATGAACAAAAGGTTTGTTTTACTCCGGCTGCTTGTCCCTCCTTTTTTCTCTCATCTCTCTCTCTGTAGTCTTCACACACTTTCTGTCTTCTTTCTTTGTTTTCTCTCTCGCTCTCTCTCTCTGCATTCTGTTATGCATTCTTGCACCAGTCCTAAGATGTCATCTTAGTTGCACTGACTGCAGAGAATTACTCAAAAGCTATTATGTCAGTGTTATCTCAAGACATTGGTTGAACTCATTCCATTGAAATACCACCCACCTGTTCCATTAGGTTACAAACCTACGGTATTGCAGCTTAGTTTCATTTTCGGAAGGTGGTCATGCAGGTTTTGTAAGGGGACCTGAGATTAAAGTTCAGTTCATCTTTATAAATGGACAATTTGGTTGCAGCGTTCCATCAAATAAAAACATAAACAATCAACCCCATACAACCAAAACAAACACATAAAGCAAATCTAAAGTAAATTAATTAAATGTCTACCTTCTAAACATTACCTAATATGTAAAAGCTTTCTAGCTGAGGGGATAAATTCATATCTAAACCGATTTGTTTTACTAATAGGAGTTCTAAAACAAATACCAGAAGAGAGAAGGTAAAGCTCATGTGTGCATGGGGTGGGAATCATCTATCAATATACTCTGGGCTTTTCCAACACCTGCATTTGATATATCTGGGACATGCTCCTCTGCTTCTTCCCAGTTATTTTACCATCCTCTCCAGAGAGTTCTTATTTTTCACATGTATTGCATTAAACCAACACACCAGTGAAAAAGATAAGTGAGAAAGTAAGATGAGTAGCACCACTGTCTTTTTTTGACCTATGAACTTTGTGTGTCTAGGCTTTGGTGTACGAGCAGTCTGCCTTTCAAGGAGCTTGTGTGGATATCGAGAGAGATGTCTTCAGTTTTGAGGACGCCACCGACTTACCAAATCTGAAACTCAAGTCTGTTGGCTCCTTAAAGATTCTTGGAGGACTGTAGGTTTATCTATTCTCTTCAAAACAGACATTTTTGCTATTCATTCCATTATATAACATTTAAATCTATTATTTATTTTGTTATATAACAAAAGATATAACTTCAAAAAATACTATTTTATAAGACTTTATTGCATTGACTTCTTTAATGCGAGCATTATTATTAGAATCTCTCTGTGCTTGAACATAATCATAATCCCTCTTCCTGGCCCAGGTGGGTTGGTTATGAGCAGGCTGGGTTTGAAGGTCACCAGCATGTCCTGGAGGAGGGAGAGTACCTGGACTGGAGGGACTGGGGAGGGGCCTCACAGCATCTGCTGTCTATACGACCAATACTGGCTGTAAGTATCTTGCTCGTAAGCTGTGGAATTTACTACCTGTTTCCATCAGAAATGCTCCTTCACTTACCCATTTTGAGATTTTTTTTATTTTAGATAAAAATATGTATTTAAGATTCAAATCAGTTTTTTTATTGTTAATTCCATTGTGTCTGTTCTTATTGTTATCGCATTGTTATGTTTTATGATTTTAATTTTTACTGTAGGCCTACCTTAGAGCTTTGAATGCAAGAAAGGCACATTACAAATAAAATATGATTATTATTATACTACCAGGACCTCCTGGTACAAATGCTGATCGAAATGATGATTAATTGGTCAAGTTAGCGTTCTCTATTAGGTGCAGGTTTGCTTTGCAACAGATACAAATAGTAATGAAGTTTCCAGGTTTTTACATGACTGGTTATTACTTTTGGAAGAGTGCGCAGTGAAAGTTGTTGTCTTTCTTTATTCCAAACAACAGGATTTCATGTCTCCACACCTAGAGATGTTCAGCAACAGAGACTTCGATGTGTTGAGCGCAAACATCGTTCTGCTAGGGCCCATCACCAATCTAGAAGAGACAAGTTACGGGCTCAAGACACATTCGGTTCACGTTTTTAGCGGAGTGTAAGTTGGCAATCTTTGTTTGGGTTCAGTTTGGGTTTGCGCAAAATGAGGAGGAAGGGTGCAGGTATTTTGACAGGAAAACAATCAGACATCTGCTCAATCCATTATCATGTCATTTCAGGCTGAGTAAAGTAGACAAGTTCACCTTCACCTGCTGCACAGACATGTCTTGGAAATCTAACTACCTGAGGGTTTGAGGGTGTGCTATTGACATGCTTTAGCGCTTTAGCAGTAGGCTAGCCTGTCATCACTAATTTAGCTAGGCTAACTGACTTAACTGGAAAATATGTCTCTCTCAAATAGAAAGAGCATTCCTTTCTCTAGCCTAAACCGACAATTCTTGCAAAACTCTTCAACCTCTTTTAACATGTTTTATTTTTGCGTCAGTATAGTACACATAAACCATCATTTGAATTCCTGTGTGTTTTGATGGGGTCTTCTTCAGGTGTGTATTTCAATAGAAAAGCTAGCTCCCATAGGAACTGGCCACTCGCCTGGTGGCAAGTTGAGACAGTACACCCGTCTCCCAGACGCTGAACTCGCCACGCCTTTCTGTCACGGCATTCCCTCTCTCCTTGGTGAAGGAAATTATTACCATTATGACAAAAATTAAGATAAATTATAGTTTATGTAAATTGAGATATATCAAAGTATCACCCACTTGAATCCATTATATTTGAAACCAGCAATCTCCAAATTGTGTTTACAGAGCACTCAATCTGTTAGTTGTATAATTGCATTATTGTGACTTAGGCTGTGTCTACTACCGCGCACTTGTGCACTTCGAGCACTTACTTTCAGTGCTTAGGGCGCTTACGCTGAAAAAACAAAATAATTCAGTGCACTGAAAGTACCCGGATGATGCACTGCAAACGGTCCAAAAATGAAGTGTCCGACGATGGACACAACTCGCCCTAAACGGGCGCCATCTTGGCTACGTAGCGGAAGAGGAGGAGTCCAGTGACAGAAATACAAGCGGGTTTGTTTCGCGGGTTTAGTTTCTCGGGTGTCGCGAGCAGATTTGCGTGCGTCACTTCCCGCTAAGTGGGTAAGTAAAGTGTTCCAGTTTAGACAGTGCTACTCAGCAACTGAGTGCACTGCAAATGTAAGTGCACTACATTGCAGTGCACTACATTGCAGTGTACTTCGTTAAGTGCGCGGTAGTAGACACAGCCTTACTTACACAACAAGCTAGTGTGCCAGAAGGTGAAACAGCACTAATGAGTGCCTGGAGTGTAGCCTACTGTCTCCAAAGACAAAAGGCCTGTTACCCTGTAAGATGTGACTCACAAAATGGTGGATAGTAGATTATTTATCCTGTTTTGGAGACACCTTGCTGGCTTATTGATCCTACTCCTATTGTACCACCCTGTTATTAAATCAGATGGCCTCCTCCCTGGTCTTGATTATCGGTAGCTGACTATCTGTGTGGTTAAGTCTGTTGACTCAGCCCTGCATACTCCATGAAAACTTGTGTGTGGTCTAAACACTCTGCTCTGACACATACACACACACATATGTTCACCCTGAGTGTACATAATGTACATTACCATTTGGCTCTGAAATCTTGGATAGTATCCATATTGGCTGGTTTATATTTGATGGGAAGTTGTCCAGAAACACTAACAGCAACCGCTCTTAAACTATGTGGTTTTTACACACACTCCATAGATAAGGTACACAAATACATCAACGACAGTAACACAAATGAGGTAGGATTTATAATATATAAGTATTTTATAAATATTTGATCTTATTCTGCTGTATTTGATCTGAAATGTCAAAGCCTATATTAATATTTACCTTGTTTTGTCATTCTTAAGTTTATATTTGTCCCTCACCAGGTGGGTGGCATTTGAGGAGCCTGGTTTCTCTGGGGAGCAGTATGTGTTGGAGAAAGGGCTCTATGGAAGCCCAGAGGACTGGGCGGCAATACACCCAAAAATCTCCTCAGTGATGCCTGTCATGCTGGTAAATCCTGGAATATCAATTCTGCCAGTTAAATGAATTATATTTGAACTGACTACTTATCCTTTAAAATTGCTCATGCCTGTTCTCATCTTGGGTGTCTTTCAGGATAATTTTGGGAAGTTGGTCAAGTTCAAAGTAAGTATAAATTACATTATTTAAATGTTTGTCAAAAATATCACAAGTTAAGGCATATGACATACTGTAGCACAGTCATAATAATTGTATCTACTTATGTTTCTAGATACAGTATATTACATATATAAGATATAAGTATCATCCGTGTTGTTTTAGGTGCAGTTGTTTTCAGAGCCTGGCTTCCAGGGTTCCATCCACATTCTAGAGGATAGTGTTCAGTCTTTTCCCCAGGGTTTCTCTCTGGGTTCCTGCAGGGTTCTGTCTGGCAGGTAAGAATAAGGAGCATTCTTGGAAAGTTGTCAGCCACTCAGAAATTATGGTGTTTAATATAATAGCTTTAAAGGCAGGGTAGGCAAGTTGCGCGAAGCTAGCTATTTTAGCTTCTTTTTGACACAATTCAAACCAAAATATCCCACCTCTCTTCAAAGCAACTTCCACAAAACTATAATAACAAGCATTGAGTGGAGGGGCAGAGTGCGCACAGGTAGATAGGTACACAGACAGGTAGCCCATCCAATCAATGGTCAGGGTACCCCTTGATGATTGGTTGTGTTTTTTACAGTATTGCAACGCCCACAGATGTAGGAATGATTTCATATTACCGTCAAACCTTTAGATATATTGGTTGCTATCAAGTAACTTTTGGCAAATATGAGAAAAAACGTTTTTTAACATCATTGCCTACCCTGCCTCTAATATGGTCTTCTGTGGATTGACACCTATGTACATTGAGAATATTTTCTTCCAGAAGGCAAAATTATGGTGGGGAAAAAAACACCTTACACTGTGTCCTCTTTTGTGGCTGTAGCTATACTAATGACTAATTACAAGTTGGGATGGATTCTATTTTTGATGCAGTTGAGAGCCTGCACTTTCATTCCTAATATACATTTGTAGGAAAATGGAAATATAAAATGAAAAATAATGTAAATGTAATTATTTTATATATGTCCTACAAATTATCCCGCAAAGTCAAAATACTGGCAAATGAAAAGTCTGACTCCTAAACAGAACCACACATAATTGTCACTGTCCTGTGTCTTCATGTGTCCTGTGTTCATTTGTAGCTGGCTGGCATTCGAGGGTGAGGGCTTCACTGAGAGAATGTACGTTTTAGAGGAGGGGGGACTACCCGGATCTGAGATCAATGGGGTGTTCGCGAGCCAATGCCTCAATCCTGTCTCTGCAAATTACTGGCTTTGTGAGTAGCCTGAAATGTAATATGTGTGTAGAAGAGTTTATAAGAAAAGAGTTCAGCTAAACAAACAGATGCCAAAAGAGTACATTTATTTACTTGTGAGGGAATGCCGGTAGTAATAATCCCAAAATACAAAAACACGTATTTTCTCTCTCCAGGAGTTCTCTGTGCCCTCCATCACTATGTGTGAGAGGTTGGGCCTACGGGGCAGGAGGGTGGTTATGGCATCTGGCTGTGTCAACCTTCAATTGGCTGGAGACTGCAGTAGGGTCCAATCTATCATGGTAGATGGGGGAATGTGAGTATACGTTTCTGTGTGTGTGTATTTATGTATAATCCAAGAGTTCCCTAGGATACAACATCCATTATTTACTTTTTAAACAACTCATTAGCCAATTTGCCACCGAGGGACGAACAGTCCACCATACTGTTAGAACAATTTTTCAGCGATGCAGAGAAGACAAACTGTTAAAAACAACAGCAAGGTGTGAAACAACAGAAGAGGCTTCATCCAGCCCCAATCCAATGTGACCTTTAGAGACATGTCATTAGCTCGCAATAGAGACCTGCTTGAGAGTTGTGCGTGTGTGTCAGCGTTAAGAGCACATTGCAACATAACAAATCGATAGAGCTATCTCGAGTATCTGCTGGTGACTCATGCAGGGTACTTCATTGTCACAATCATTGTACTTAGAAACAGAATGCAAATCAGTGGAACAATACACTTGGCCATTGAGTTTTTGTCTGTGCTACATATGCTGTTCTGGTACAACCTTTTATCTATTTGTATTTTGGCCAAGGGCAAGTAATCAATTAAGTATTGAGGTTGCAAGGCCAGCAGAAATGTCATATTGAGTGACAAGAGAAACTTCGATGGTGGTTTGATGAATGAAACAGACACTGTGGAAAGCTGAAATGGGTGTGTGAGATTCGGTCGAAGGGTGCTAACTCTGTCTGAGGAAGGGGGGAGAGAGCCGGGCAGCATCAAGTCTGTCTGTGGAGTGGGACATTCCTACTGTCAGAGAGGAGAGGGATATAAACCAATGAATGGGATTATTGAGCCCAGAATTTTTGTGATGAGATCCACAAAAGTCCATAAAACACACCAATGGGCAGAGCAATCGGTTCATGCTTGTTTATCTATAGTTTATAGAGGGAGGAAATAGCATAATCTCTCTTTGTCTTATTGGCTTATTGAGTTTCCTAGTCATAGTGTGATACAAGTTGAAAAGCATACAATCGGTTCAATAAAACCTGTGATCTATGAGAGAATGTTTTCTTCAGTTTATGTATGGCTCTGGTATTTTCACATATCGAAGAAAAATGTGTTTTTCGAATGTTGTCTCCTTTTCCAAATGACAGGTGGGTCATCTATGAAAGCATCAATTACAGAGGTGCGCAGATTCTGCTTAAGCCTGGTGAGGTCGCTGACTGGCGCAAATTCAGCAGCTGGCAGCGAATCGGATCCTTGCGACCACTAATCCAGGTAATCCACATCCAAATAGAATTCCTTTAATTGTTTAACATTTTTGGCAGTGAAGTAAGGCTATAACTGTGTGTGCGTCCCCTGAACAGAAACAGGTGCACTTTCGTCTGAGGAACAAACAGACAGGGCTTGTGATGGCCGCCACAGGAGAGCTGGACGACTTGAAGCTGATGCGGATCCAGACCATGGAGGAGACAGGCGCAGTGGAAGAGATCTGGCTCTATCAGGACGGCCAGCTTCGCTCCAAGGTACCGTCACCATGCCAACACTGTCCCCACTATGCACACCCACTAACGACTGGAATGCGGTGTAAATGCGGCCGTGAAATATCTTCAACTTGGGAGTCTTTAACATGACACATGCGGTTGCTAGGTGACCAACCGGGAATGTGTAAATAAGTATTTGACGCATCGTTTGTGGCTTGTTGTGACCATGTGACTATGTCTTAGCTTCTCAGTGCAGCTGTAGTTCTAGGTAGAATGTGACCCCTCAACATTGGTGATGATGCTTCACCTGCTATGAGTTTTTATCATGACCTGATGTCAACAAAGTTTATTCATAATGATGACAAAACAACTCTTGCCAGTGCTGATTTCACTTGAAATGTAAATTTGTAACTCCAAATCCATTGGTCAGTGCATCATGTCTATCCTCTCGGTAGTTAAAAGCTTTCACCCTTCTTCCCTGTCCTTGTTTCTGTATTTTCTTATCTACCTCCCACCCTCCCCATTTTTGTATCCATCTCTCGCTCCATCTTTGCATGTCTGCTAGCTACTGGAGGACTGTTGTCTGAGTCCCACCAGTAGTATGGCGATGGCAGGCAGTCGTCTTGGTCTCTCCCCCCCCAATCCCGAGAAACCGCCCGCCCTGTGGAGCATCACGGCAGACGGCCTAATTCTCCACGCTCCCACTCCCGACCTGCTGCTGGAGGTCAAAGGTCAGACGCCAGCGTGATTGAGACGTGGTGCTGCAGTGTTGTGTTGTATTACCCATGGTAGACCGCAGTTTCTCAGTCCATGGGTGTTAAGGTTTACAGGGAGAGGCTTGTTGTATAATCCTTGTGAAGGAATGACACTTGGTGGACTACCTATGTAATGGCAACTTGGAGCAGTATTTTTTGTAATTGGTGTTTTTCTCTCTCCCCCTGTGCAGGTGGTCAGAACTATGACAAGAACCATGTCATTCTCAATACATTTGTTTCCAGCAAACTGACTCAAAGATGGACTATTGAGATACTCTGAGGGCTAATGAGAACATGGAACCGGACCTGGTCTCAACAAGGAGCCTAAGTGCTCCATCGTGCAGCTGCACGGTGGGATGCTGGACATTGGCTGCAGGAAGTAGTATGACCTTTCCATTAAGGTTGTCGACAACAAAGCTTTCTGGAAAAATATAAAGGATTACATTACCTGCCCATGGCTTGGTAAAAAAAATGGTGGTATGTTTACTCATTTGAGAGAAATTAGACTCTTGACACGCTACGCAATAAACAACGGTATTATTTTTGATTAATAAATAAATGTTTCCAAATGTATACCAGGCTATCAATTAATTCACGTCATGCATCAAGTGTTGGTATAATTTGTTGTGACAAATATCAAAACCTACCATGGAGACATCAAGTTGACTTATACTGTTCAACATTAATCAACCACAGATAAAAACGTGTTCTTAATGCTAAAAAGAACATCAAAATAGCTACATGTACAGTAAATAAATTATATAATTGTATAGAGGTTTATCAAAGTTCCCCTATGTTGGTTCCCTTTAATTTCAAGTAAAAAATAAAATACCCTATAGCAGTTGAGTGTTTATCACAAATATTTCACTTTTCTCACATGCATTTAAAATCTCGGTCTTTCTGTAAAATTCATGGACGAGTTCCATTCAGGCAACTAGGAAAGACATTACATTTGTGATATACTGGCGCTTTGTGATCACATCATTTTCTGTGCTGCCCAACTTCCTTTGGCGTGTCTGGGGTGTCGCCATGGGCGTGCTCCACCTCCTCCTTTTCCACCAGCATCACCACCGTCTTGCCCCTGGCATGACCTTGCTGCACCTTCAAGAAGGCCTGGGGCACGTGGGAGAACGAGAAGCGAGCCTCCACCACCGGCAAGATCTAGAGAGGGGCATCAGGTTTGAGTTTTGGTAAAAATAAAAGTAAACATGTCCCCTTTTATGTTTTCTAACCCCTATCGTGACATGAAACATGACCTAAAAAGCGAATTCAATACCTTTCAAGGAAACCTTTTGTTTCTCGAAAATTCTGACTGGGCTAAGAGGCTAATTTAGAACAATGTACTCCAGAGCATGTTTTTAAATTGACTCATAATAATGTGGTACGTGATCTACAGGTTGCATACAGAGCTGTTGTATCACTTGCAGTTTCCAGTATGCAATCCAACAAATAGTCAACAGGCCTCTGAGGTTTGGCAATCCCATTGTTCCGTACAGATGTACTGGCTGTAACCAGAGTGCTGGTTATGTTTATAGGAGAGCTCCCAATGCCAGATAATCTCCAATTGAATCCACCTTTGTCAACAAAAATCATTGGAAGGGGAGGGGATTGGGGGTAGAATGTGATGAGGCAGGACAATTGCAGCCCCGCCTTCCACCCTCCCCTGATATTCTAATGTTATTCTGTATTCTGGTCAGTGTCTCGTCAATAACAAAGAATAGGGGCAGGTGGAGGGGGAACACTAAAGACCGGCCACTTGTCTGGGAATGGGTGTATGGTGTAAGTGTTTGTGTCAGGGTTTGTTTGTGTCAACAGGGTGGTTTCCCACAACCAGCAGCCCTGGGACAAAGGGGTCCGCTTATGGGAACCAGACTGGATAGACGCATACTGCCGGCTGGGGCAGGGAAGGAAGGGGGGCAGGGGCTCTACATCTAATAGATGGGGACTCTCATTTAGTCTAAGTTCAAAGTTATTCAAACTCATTATGGGATCTAATTTGTTTCAGAAATGGGATTTGATTTAATGGACTGTGATGAAATCGATATTAACCCTTGTGTTCTCTTCGGGTCATTGTGACCCATCCGTCATTGTGTCCCCCCACGTGTTGTGACAACTTTACCTCATTCAAAAATAAAGTGAAGCATTTTCTTTTAACTGTCGGGCTGTCTCACACCCCCTACAGTGCAAATGTTAAAAGAAAATGCTTTTTATTCGTTTTTGTATTGGGTAAAATTGTCGCAGCAGAATGAGGGGTCGTTGTGAACCTTCGGGTCATTGTGACCGAAGGCAGCACAAGGGTTAAGAGTGGTCTGACCGGCCTGTCTCCGTTGAATTTGAAAGGGTACAGTATAGGTACATGCAGCATTTTTTACGTACCTTTCCGGCGTCCACCAGCTCAGTGACTTGGTCGAGACCAGGACCATCTGGAGCATAGAAAGCCCAGCGGTAGAATACCCCGTTACACAAAATGTTCTAGGCAGGAGGGAAAGAGAGACAACTGAGAGACAAGGAAAGAACTGCAAAGTAACTGCAGAATATTGCTTATTCCTGCAAGGCTGTTCCATGCCACTAGAGGACCCTGTTGTCTGTGCCGTAGAGTGCTGTCTAGTGGTCAGATCTTGGGGTGTGACGTCCAATCAGACACACTGGTCAGACAGACCAGTCATTTTCAGGGACAAAGAGTCTAGGGGTGTTGTCAGAAAATAAACAGGCATTTACTGACAACCCCGCTACCCATACACACACCCACCTGCCAAAGTTCTGCCGTTTCAGCAACTGACACATGCCTACAGTCCTCGAAACAGCCCCACCCTGCTCTAAACCAGTAATCCATCCATTTCAGCACAAACCCACCACACCCGTCATACATGCAATTCACAAACTGGGAAGCTCTGGGAGTTTCCCAGAACAACAGCATTAGGGGACTTTTCGGTTCAAGAACAGCTGATTTGACTACATTCAATCAACAGTATGTCCTCTCTGAATTAAGTGTGTGCATGAGGTCTATTAAAAGCCAACATCAATGGAATACTAGGATCCACCATGGCATGGTCCAGCAAGGCAAACAGTGTTCCTATGTTTGCGAATTTGAACACACGTCAGGTCTTCAGGTTTTGGCAAACATATTTACCCACCTGTCATAATAAAATTGCGTTTTTTACATCCTAACGTTAGCTAACGTTAACGTTACTCGGCTACTCTCAGCTGCATAGACAGACGTTCATTTGTGAAATAGCGATCTTTTTCTAACAATCGTATTCTACTCAACTGTAAGGAATATTATTTTGCATAATGATCAGCTATATATCCCGATGTGTTTTACATTTTTTTTATAGTTATTTGCGAAGATATACAACATTTGTAAACTTATTTTTTGGAGTCAGTCGGTTACCAAGGTGTTCGCAAGGCATCCTGGGAAATGTAATCTTTCCCTTCAGCCGTAGTGTGACTCTGATCGCACTTCGTTTGAAGGGATTGTTTGAAGGGTTGAACAACACTTCCCCTTCGTTCTAAGAGAATTGGGACACCACTTCACTTCACGCGAACGCGCAAACGAAGTGTGAAGTGTGAAGTGCTAGGGTGAAGTGGGAGTATTGGGACGCAGCCTAAATACGTGTTTATGGTGAATCTGAGGACATATTCCCGAAACAAGCAACAGACTGTAGCAGCAAAAGAGAGAATTTGGGTGG
Source organism: Mallotus villosus (assembly GCA_903064625.1). Classification (NCBI taxonomy): domain Eukaryota; kingdom Metazoa; phylum Chordata; class Actinopteri; order Osmeriformes; family Salangidae; genus Mallotus; species Mallotus villosus. Next base: position 139,045 of record CAEFZP010005769.1, on the reverse strand, counting down.
GAGACAATTGCTGGAAGAGTCAATGCATACATTTGAATGCAGTAGCCTAGTCCATACATTTAACCACACTGTCTGTTAATATTACAGGTGAAAAGGTGGAAGAATGTAATTGAATAAAATATAGGGCCCTATTTTGCCGATCTGAAACGCAAGTATGAAAACGCAAAGCGCAAGTGGGCGGGACTCCAGTGCGGTTGCTATTTTGCCGGCGGGATAAATGACTTTGCGCCTGACGCAAATTTAAAAGGGGTAGCTACATTACTAATGGGTGTGGTTTGGGCGTAACGTGCAATAAACCAATCAGAGCGTCATCTCACATTCCCTTTAAGAGCAGCGCTTGTTTCATGGCGGATTGCTATTATAACGGCGGATTTGCCAGGCGCACGCCAGCGGTTCACAGGAGACCGACGTTCTCGTCAGGACCGTAAACGATAGAGAAGTGACATTGTATGGGAAAGGCAGAGCAGTTTCATTGCACTAAGTTGCCCACTCATGCTGCTCATTCAAATGTAGCCTATTTTGACATATATTTAATTTTTTTAAATTGCTTAGTTCTTAGAATTAGTTTAACTGTTGTACTTTTGTTTACTTAATGTAAGACCCGTAGGGCCTATATGTTTATTGTTTGCACCTTCCTGGTACAGTAAATTGAAAACCGAATTCTGATTCTGATGTGCATGGGAGAAGAAACCTACTCAAATTAGCTTCGGTTAAACAGGCGTAGGAGTAAATTGCCACAGTTGTTACAATTCAAGTTAACATACATAGAGATTTGTCATTAACATCTTATAAATCATCGACATGAACGAAATGTAACACAGCTAGCCATACAATAAATCAAAACAATACGTAGTTTCGCAGGAAGAATACCCTGGATTCGCCAGCAGTGCGCAAGGACCAAGCTTGCGCCCTTAAGATAGCATCTGAATAATGCGCTATTGTCTTTAAACCACCTTTTTCCTGGTCAGTGGTTGAATTGTTTTTCGGAAACTGCAAAATAGCACTAGGGAACGTTTGCGCCGGAACACGCCTCCCTTTTCGCTGAACCGCCCCCGGGAGCGCAAGCGCGACGTGCGTACGTGGAGGGAAAAGTCCGCTTTGCGTCGAGTGCAAACTAGGAATGATACTTGCGTCGCTGACTAAGTCAATTGCGCTGGGTGCAAGATCGGGCCCATTATGTTCAGGCGCATCCCACAGGTGCAAAGTGCACTTGGCAGCAGCTTAAAATGAAATATACTACGAACAGGTAAGGCATATCTATCTTAGGCCTATAAGCTTGTGATTGTAGCCTACGTCACTTTGGTTTTAACTATATTTGACATGATGCAAACTATACAGGTGCTTGTCATATTATTAGAATATCATCAAAAAGTTGATTTATTTAACTAATTCCATTCAAAAAGTGAAACGTGTATATTATATTCATTCATTACACACAGACTGATATATATAAATTTGTATTTCTTTTAATTTTGATGACTATAACTTAAAACTAAGGAAAATCCCAAATTCAGTATCTCAAAAAATTTGAATATTGCTTGAGACCAATACAAAGTAAGGATTTTTAGAAATCTTGGCCAACTGAAAAGTATGAACATGAAAAGTATGAGCATGTACAGCACTTAGTTGGGGCTTCTTTTGCCTGAATTACGGCAGCAATGCGGCGTGGCATAGAATCGATCAGTCTGTGACACTGCTCAGGTGTTACAAGAGCCCAGGTTCCTCTGACAGCGGCCTTAAGCTCTTCTGCGTTGTTGGGTATAGTGTCTCGCATCTTCCTCTTCACAAGGTCAGGCGATTTTGCTGGCCAATCAAGCACAGAGATACCATGGTCTTTAAACCAAGTGCTGGTACCTTTGGCAGTGTGTGCAGGTGCCAAGTCCTGCTGGAAAATGAAATCTGCATCTCCATAAAGTTGGTCAGCAGCAGGAAGCATGAAGTGCTCTAAAACTTCCTGGTATACGGCTGTGTTGACACTGGACCACAGTGGACCAACACCAGCAGATGACATGGCACTCCAAACCATCACTGACTGTGGAAACTTTACACTGGACCCAAAGCATTGTGGATTGTGTGCCTCTCCTCTCTTCCTCCATACTCTGGGACCCTGATTTCCAAAGGAAATGCAAAATTTACTCTCATCTGAGAACATAACTTTGGACCACTCAGCAGCAGTCCAATCCTTTTTTTCTTTAGACCAGGCGAGGCGCTTCTGACGCTGTCTGTTGTTCAAGAGTGGCTTGACACAAGGACTGCGACAGCTGAAACCCATGTCTTGCATATGTCTGTACGTGGTGGCTCTTGAAGCACTGACTCCAGCTGCAGTCCACTCTTTGTGAATCTCCCCCGTATTTTTGAATGGGTTTTGTTTCACAATCCTCTCTAGGGTGCGGTTATCCCTATTGTTTGTACATGTTTTTCTGCCACATCTTTTCCTTCCCTTCGCCTCTCTATTAATGTGCTTGGACACAGAGCTCTGTGAACAGCCAGCCTCCTTTGCAATGACCTTTTGTGTCTTGCCCTCCTTTTGCAAGGTGTCAATGGTCGTCTTTTGGACAACTGTCAAGTCAGCAGTCTTCCCCATGATCGTGTAGCCTACTGAACTAGACTGAGAGACCATTTAAAGGCCTTTGCAGGTGTTTTGAGTTAATTAGCTGATGCGAGTGTGGCACCAGGTGTCTGCAATATTGAACCTTTTCACAATATTCGAATTTTCAGAGATACTGAATTTGGGATTTTCCTTAGTTTTAAGTTATAATCATCAAAATTAAAAGAAATAAACATTTGAAATATATCAGTCTGTGTGTAATGAATGAATATAATATACACTTTTCGAATGGAATTAGTGAAAACAGAATTAGAGCCCGACCGATATATCGGCATTTATATCGGTATCGGTATTTATAATGGCCGATAAATTAATATAATATATATATATACATATAATGTTTTTTTATAATTAGGTTTTAGGTTGTTCAAAGCAATTTGAGTTTCATACCTTAAGTTTGTATTTGTATACATTTTATTTATCAGAAACTGCATTATCATATTATTTTAGTGAGGAAATAATAACAGGAATCAGATGGATAAGCAGTTAGGGAATTGGGCTATTAATCAGAGGGTTGCTGGTTCGATTCCCGGCCGTGTCAACGTTGTGTCCTTGGGCAAGGCACTCAACCCTACTTGACTCTGGGAATGTCCCTCTACTTAGTCGCTCTGGATAAGAACTTCTGCTAAAAGTGACTAAATGTTAACTACAAATAACTAATGTTAGGGAAATCAGTTTGTTTTGTTACGCGTTTCTGGATTTTTTATAATTTTTGATATCATCCGATATCGGAATATCGGATTTTTAAATCACCAAATATTTGTATCGGTATCGGCCTTAAAAATCCTTTATCGGTCGGGCTCTAAACTAGGGATGGGCATTTTAAGAAATTTCCTTGCTCGATCATCGCTAGAATTATCGAGCAATTATCGATTAATCATTAACTTTTTCTATAGGCTATATTAAAATTCCTGTTGGTAGAAAATACAAAATGCAGCATGTTTTTATCAATGCAATCTTTATTCCAACAATAATGTTTAGGCCAACAATAATACAAGACAGTTAAATTGAAGACCTACAACTGTTTAACAGTTTTAAAATAGCCTAATAAATAGCCTACAGGCATTATAGGTTATAGGCCTATGCGGCGCTTGTAACGGCCGAACAATGCGCCTACAGGCGCTCTTAAAGTTTTGGAAACGCTTCAACAAGACAATCTGTATTCCAATTACAATAAGTAGCCTACTATCGGCCAACAATAATCAAACAAGGCAGTAAGAGTGGGCATAAAACTGTATAACTCTTTGAAAAAAAGGGGGGAAAAAAGGCCGACATATATGCCTTGCAGCCGGCGCTCGGAAAGGCTCGCAACAAAAAGATGAGCCACACATTTAGAAACAATTGCATGAACTAGCCTATCTAAAAGCAATACCTTAGTGAACATATATAAGGCTGAACTTGTTGCAAAACCTTTGCCTTCAACTATACTTATAGGCAGCATGTCTGTCTGAATGAACTTGCAGATACCTTTAGTAATTTTATCTGCCCGCTGTGAGTCACAGCTCCTCCTTGCTAGGACCGAGGTGATGGTAGGTTGAGAGGAGGATGAACTGCCGGCCAACAAGGTCGGATGTGCGTTGTTCAAGTGATACATCATAGTAGTCGTCGTGGAATTATACTTGTACACGGCATCACAATGTGTACAGTGCACGTCTCCGTTTTTTTAATCGAAGTGGTCCCACAAAACACTTCGCTTGGACCGCTTCATGTTTAGGCTAATCTTGATTTGCTAGCAAGTTTTCAAATGAGCTGCGTCACAAGTCAACTGCCGCTCATTTGGCTGTTCCGTTTTTGTCATTTGAAATAATAAAACATCGCGCCCTGGTGGTTAGATTTGTTATTTCTTCCACATAGTGATATTCAATTAAATGCTTCAAGACTCACAGTATGCAACACAACGTCCTTTTGATCGATAACAATATAAATTGATCGACACATTTCTTAACGAGCAATTATCGAGCATCGATTAATTATGCCCATCCCTACTCTAAACAGAATGCTTTTCATCACAGGATGATGATGATTATGATGACGAAGAGAAATTGACTGCTGCCAGACGGATGCAGAGTATGGCCTACATGTATGGTTGTTCTCTCCCCATGTACTTTTATTTACAGTCTTGTGTGAAATTGTCTTAAATGTACACTGAATGGCTAAACAAATTGCACTTTCTGATTCTGTTGAACAGAGCATGCGTGGGCATTACCAGGAGGGGGGGTCCATCCGCCTGTTAGTGGCAGGTTAATTCTGCATGTAGAACTGTGGAATTTAATGTAATATGGAATTAAATCATCTAATGTGTCCCAGTTCCCAATAAAGGAGTTGTAAAAACTGCATCTCATGAAGCAAGTGCAAAAAACTGACCAAGAGATGATGTACTTGGTGCAGAAGATTAGGAAGGCTGATCTTGAAATTGATTTGGTGGAACACCAGTTATAGGTGGGTACATCATCACAGGTGAATAATGTTAATTGTACGAACAATATATAAATACTCATTGTTGGATTTTTATTTGTATGCAATAAAGGAGACTTGAATTTCAATGATTTGTCTATATTTCAGTGCCAAAAAGCATTTGGTTGATTAAGAGTGCACATCCATGGTGTGTAACAATTGCGATGTAAGGGCTAAGAATGTTGCTAAAATAAATTATGGTGTGATGGAAAATGGTAACGTATACTTAGGTATTCATCAGGGAATTAATGAATGAATCGCTGTCTTATAATCCTCTCCCGACGTAAGGCTAAGAGAATTACATTTTGTTTGAGATCGGTCGGCTGAATCAGAAAAGGATACCACATGTCTGCCAACTGCATCAGGCTCGGAAAGTGGGAGGGGATAGGTAGAAATGCAGATTATTAAGGAAAACCTGCTACTAAGCAGCTTAGGTTCAGAGTCAGTGACCATGGACACTGACGCATAATTTGCCTGTCCAAAGTTACCTCTCTTTCTGGAACAGAAAAACCCGGAGTTTGCCTCACCTCAGGGTTAACCAATCCAGGGTTTTCACTAAACCTGCTTTCTGGAATACCCCCCTGATTTACTTTACTTTCATTGTTGTTGACTACCGAAGCAGAAAACACGAAGAAACTCAAAACACCCTACAGACAAGACAGGGCACTTCACTACTTCACACCCCTCCTTTCATCGCATGTTCAGGCTAAACACCTGTGTACTGAAAACAAATAGTTTCGCAGAGTGCACAACTTCAACTTCAGCTGGTATTTCTACTGTGAAATATCTCATTGTCATTTGCTCACCTCTCTCAGTGATTCACATTAGGCCCTCGTGGAACTTGTTCCTTGTACCAGGTAGGTATATATCACAATTATTAATTTGGTCTTGCGTTATTGCTGACTGACCTGTGTGGCCTTGTCGTGCAAGGTGAGCCCTGAGCGCATGGCTCCGTCCAGTAGGCCCATGGAGTCTGTGTTCGACAGGAAGGGGGAGACCAGGGTGACGAACTTGGCACCGCTCCAGGTCTTGAGCAGACCCACGGCCCACTGCTCTGTGTCTCCTCCCACGTTGTCCAGGACCACGTCAAACCTAGGGGGTGGAAGTAGGAGAGATGGTCGCGCTTAAATTCGCAAACATGGGAACTGCTTATAGTAAACTCGTTTCAGAGTTTCAAATAGTGCTTTGATGCAATAAAGCTGAAGGAATCAGAAAACCAACCTTCATCAATCTAGTCTACCAAAGTTTTTAACTCCTTCCATGTTTGTTAAAGCTTGTGTGTGTATCTTTCTCTCACTATTTTCTCCTCAGTTCTTTCCAACAGAGCTCTCGTCAGGGCATGGCTTACAGATTTGATTATTAGTGGCCCAACCAAAGGCGGGCACCAGCACCCACTCAGTCCTGGTTCCATGGAAACCAAGACGTAAAAATCAGTGGGCAGGTGTGCCAAGGCCCCACAGCTTGCTGGGCAGAAGGAGGTGCGTGCGTGTGTGTGTGATCTGAGATGTCTCACAGAACAGACAATTAAATCAAAAAGTGACTCATTGGATCAACAGGCTTATTTCAGGCCAGGGACATTGTGCTTCTTCTAAACCAAATCATCCTGACTTGCAGCGTAAGTCGGGAAAACATTAATTTTGTGTCAGTATTAGCTGATCTACTGTGCCTTAAGCCGAGTTCAGATACAGTACCACACCTCAAAAAGTTGAAAGCAGTTGAACAGAATGTACTGGCACTTTTACCATTCATCCTGTCAAATCACATGGAAAAGACTGGAGGCTCGACTATAACCAGCTTTTTTTGTGAAAAATGTACAGCAGGCTAACCCTAGCTAAAAAGATACAAAGAAAACATACTAACTTTTCTCCTTGAAACCTTATGACACCTACTTGTTCATCTGATTCAGCCGCCCTTGTACATCTCCGGCTGTGTAGTCCACCACCTCGTCCGCGCCCAGACCTCGCACCAGCCCCTCAGCATCGTGGGAACAGGTAACGGTCACATGGGCACCCCAGGCTTTCAATAACTAAGGGAAATTGAAAGAGAACAGCTGAACAGCTGGTACATCCACACTTCCTCTGACAGAGTAAAAGGTCAACCACCAGACCTGAGCTAGTGATAAATATCATGATCAAATACATGGGGTGAACTTGGTTTTGCTTGGTCCACTGTTGCTAGTGCAACGAATCAACCCCACAAGTTGATTATAATTGTGTGGCAGATTACACAGAACTCTGTTTCTCCATAATCCTTTCTAATAGTTACTGTATTGTATGATATTGGTTCAGGTCTGTCTACCATTAAGGTGTAGATCGGCACCAGTGTGGAAGAAATTGGGATTTCCTGTGTGCTTACATTATTCACTAATCAATAGAACTAGTCATTGGATACTAGTTAGTATGTTCTCATGTAAGCTTGCTATTAATAAGAGTAGATTGTGTCTATGTGTCAGAGTTAATAGATGTTCGGGGTCAGGAGAAAGTACCGGCTAAAGGTTCCTGGTCTGAGAGTTGTCATGTGTGGGGAGCAGTGAATCTCTTTCTCCGAGACTGTTGTAACGTCATTACTGCCTGACTGTCACTATCTATGTTTACATTCTTGTACCCTATAAAAGATGGTCCTCTGGCCTTCAGAGCGGAGAGAGAGACGTGATTGAGACCTAAGCCTGGTGTTGTCGTTTTTATTGTCAGAGGTCTGGTTCTCTCCCAATCTGCAGATTGATAAATACTTATTGAAATCCAGAACTCAACTGAACTTGGTCACTCCGTTTATGAAGAGACGGACAAAACACTTTCTTCATCACCAGTGTGTGAGTTACTGATCTGCAGTGTCTCTACCTGGATAGAAAATGTCCCAACACCTCCTGACCCTCCAATGATCAGGACTCTGGGGGGGAGAAAACAATCAGAACCACAGTCATTGGTCACTGATGATTTATAAACTGCGGCCAAAGAAACAAGAAAAGTCTGTTAGTATGTATTTCTGTGTTTTAAGCAATTAGACCTTAGATTAGATCTTGTGTCAGTGTTTCCTCTATGTTGATTTGGCGGCCCGCCACAGCTACATTTCTGCCGCCACGGTATCAGAAATAGGGCTGTACAAAATTTTAGGCCGTCTATCAGCAGTGATTGTTAGAGTGCATGTCGGAGAATGGCACGGACACCCGCTTCACACCGCAGTTGAGATTGCGTGTGTGCGTCTTGAGAATTGTAAGTCGTATAACTTATGTTGTCAGTTCATTTAAGCCTGTTATTGTATAAGTCTATAGTTTTTGCTAATTTAAATTACGTTAACTGGTGATTTTCGTTGTTTGTATTCTTCCCCTGCAAGCTACAGTAAATTGCACGTCGGTTGATGGGATAGCGATTGATACCTTTTGCTCACGTTTGTATTTTAGGTGCAAAAAGCTGAATTCCCATATCTCTTGAAAGCTTCCCTGCTCGACTGTTTTGGTGTAGATTTGACTGTAAAACTGTAAAATTATTAACTTTGTGACATAACGTGAAGACATGGCTGCCGCCTAAGACTATGCGGTCTACCGGGCGACATTCTCACTCAAATTGCAAGACTTTCGTGCCCCAAATCAAACCCACTGCTAAAAAAAATCCTAGAGGAAACGCTGTGTGTTATATAGAATATGTTGCAGTGCCGCACAACTGACTCAATACATTTCTAACATAGGTTGTGCCTTATTTGTTGTTGTTGTGTTGTAGGCCCCTAGTTGTTTCTGGCTGAGTTGAGGGGCCAGAAGAGGTCAGGGGTGAATTAGAGAAACCGTACAAAGTGGCTTCAGAAAGCTTTCTGACCCATTACTTTTAGAACATGTTCTTGTTTATTAGATTACATTGGAAATGCATACATTTTCCTCCATTAATCTGTAATCAATTAACCATAATGACAGAGCCAGATGGAAAGCATATGTGACCTGCCATCTTAAGGTCTCTCCACAGATGTTCTATGGGGTTTAAGTCAGACTAAACCACTCAAGGACATTCAGAGACATGTCCTGAAGCCTGTTTGCTTCAGGTCATTGACATAGCAACCAGGACGCACCTGACCACAATTCGGAGTGCCACAGCAAAGGGTATATACTTCTTTATTAATTTGCTAAACTTTTTTAAAACATGTTGTCAAAATGGGTATTTGAGTGTAGATTAATGTAAAAAATTGGTAATATTATCCATTTTAAATTAAGTCTACAATACAATAGGCTAAAAATGAAAGGATCACGATACTTTCTGAAGTCACTGTATAAAGTCACAGATATCTTTGTGTGGGAGTGCATGTATGTACGGTTGTGTGTATGTGCGCTAGTGGTGGAATACTTACCGTTTGTTATTGGAGTTGTCTCTGCAGAGGCCAGCGGCATTGACAAGGGCAGACAAGGCCGTCGCAGCCACATAGGGGATGGATGCTGCCTCTGTGTGACTCAGTGATCTTGGTTTGTGTGAGACCTGGGGCGTGCACACACAAGAACAAAGACGCTTGAATAAAACATTCAGTAACCCTGCGTTTTCCTGGACTAATAAAGAAAACGTTTCTTCATCCTGGGAGTTTTGGTGAGGGTAGGGGAGGTAGCAAGCTAACAATACACCCTACTACTACTCAAGCAGACACGGCAGTTCCACTGTACGAATAATTTATATTTCTCTGGCTCATGTAAAGCAATGGAACTGAACCATGATTAATTATACACCCTCTACTGTGGTGAATCGAATCCAAATTGTCAAGATTCTACTAGTTATGTTCAGTGAAAAGGTTCGAGCCACAGTAGAGGGTGTATAATTCCTGTCCTGGTGGTTAAATTTATTATTTATTTTTATAAATAAATAAATGAAACCCAAATGAATTAATCAAACACAAAAAACATAACGTGTTCATCTGAAACATGCACATTATCACATTGTTTGCATATGCAATGAACTTTAGGTATACTTTATGGTGCAATATTAAGGTAGGCTGTACAAAGTGGCCTATTTAAAATGGTTGGAGTACCTCATGTTCTGTTAGAGTCACAAACTCTGCAAGGCTACCTTGTTTCCATGGTGGAATTGCTGCCCACACCTATTGAAAAAATATTAGACAGACATTAACTGCATTTTCACATTCCATGCGTACATTTAAGCCGGGCAATTTTTTTTAAAGGTTTATGTATATGACTTTGAGTATGATGAGTATTCAACAAACAGACAATGGCTGCGTTTCCCGATAACGACGGATCGTAGCAACGATTGAGCAAAAAACAAAACCATCGATATTTCTTACGTGCGTTTTCCAAACATGCTCGTAAGGAGTAGGCTAACCTATGCGCTTTCAAGAGCTACGAATTTTCAAGAGAAGCTTTAGCTACGATGTCTTTGGGAACGGCCCGTAAAACTAAGATTCGTCCTACGATGGATTCTACGATCAATTTAGGCTTACGACGCTTTCGGGAAACGCAGCCAATATGAGTGCTCTATTCTAGTACCTCATCTCCTGGTTTAAAGTGTGTCACCCCAGACCCACAGTCCACCACCACGCCAGATAGGTCACGACCCAGTACAATTGGAAACTCAGAGCTGCCTTGTTGCACGAGGCTCAAAGGGTCTCGTCGCAGTTTCAGGATTGTAGCCCCATACCCCCCTGAGATCAACATAAGACATGCCTGTAAAACAGGTGACTTCTAGTGCACGGACAGATTGCATCGGCCGAATTAGTTCTAGGCTAGATTTGTGCTCTATAACCAGATTTTTTAGCAGTCGATTTACAGTACTACCAGCAAAAGACAGCTGAATAAAGGAGTTTTGACCCAACTTACCCCTCATGGATATGTCAAGAGGGTTGAGACTTGCAGCATGGATCTGAATTAATACCTCACTGTCAAAATGTATACTAGGAGTTGTGTACTCTTCAGTGAAACATAGAACATCACTCGTGCCATACTGGTCAATCACCCAAGCAGACATACTGCTAGGCAGTCTCGAAGAGGAACTGAGACTTCTTCTGAGATAGCCAGAACTCATGTTTCCTACACCAGCTAATGTTTTGCACAAGCTTAGTGTCCTAGCGTAGGACAAGGCTAGTCTAGTTGCTTGGAGACAGCCCATTTTGATAATAGCGTGCAGTTGCTGTTGCGTCTATCAAATTGGCAGACTAGCTAACAGACTAAATGTCAACAGACATATTACTAACAAGTGACAAGTCTGCTAAATGCAGCGGTTAGCAAGCTACTGCTAGCTACGAGTCACCCCCAAAGTGATAACCTGCACATGCAGGAGAAAAAAGTACAGTAAAATGTTTTCTCCAATTAGCTGTGCCTCTCGAAGCGAAGACACATTGACCTGCAAATACGAATATTGTTGCGAATGTATCAATTAAATAGCCGCATATCTCGATTATTAACATTATCCACACCACACATTCCCGACTGCATAACATTCACAGCACCCTCTGACCTTCCGTTTGACGTCCAATCAGCTTTCTCCATCTAAGTCTGTGGACCAATGGTATAGCGCAAAGTCAAAGGTGGCTTCCGATTCGAGGGCGTCAACAATATATACAACATTAAAATAATTACAAATTGATATCAATATTTACTGTATTACTTTTTTTTTAAATAAATAATCAATATTTAGGGATTCATTTGTTCCCTTTGGTTTCTGATGGCATGCTTTTGAGAAGTCAATGAGAAGGTGTACATTGTACACTTTACAGTAGGCGCATGCTTGTCTCAGGAGGACGCAGTACCAATCACCGGCTGTTCAAATGAATCCCTAAGGATTCCCTTTTCATAAAAAAGTGCATAGTCACACATTATCATGAGAATGAGCTCATCAATGGAGAGTATGCAGTCTGTAAAATTAGTCCAGACATATTCTTTATTCAGTCAGGGCAAAATAGGCCAAAGAGTTTCATGGTGTTCTGCCTGTCTTCAATAAATGTTTTGTTGACTGAGAGGAGAAAGAGAGTCCCCAGAGTCCCTGAGGCAGAATAATGATGATTCAGCATGACACCAAACAGCAAACAGAGCTAGCATTATTATCTCAAATCTCAGGGGAGGGGGGGACACCAACTCATTTTGGCTGCTTTGTTTTAGCCCCCTCATTAGACGGGAGCTGCCTAATGAAGTGTGTGAGACAGACCGCTTTAAAAAACAAAACTAGGAACAGGCAGTTCCTAGTTTGTCTGAGTGGAGGTGCTGTTATTCTCTACAACTGCACAACCCTTTAATAGTTTGACCTTCCTCCTTAGCCACCATGGACAGGAGTAGGCCAGTCTCTCAGAACATCTCATTTTAAAAGCTGTTCGTGGAGAGGTTGGCAATCTGTGTCCTGGTTCTGAGAACAGCAGGGTATAGCTTGCTATCTGGGCCTTCAGTCCACCTTGGGACCAATAACCCAAATCACATGGTCCTTCTGCCCTAAATAAAAAGTATTTTCCATTGATCTCATTTAGTGTCGAGGCACAGAGCAGCATGATATGTGCACTGTCACCATTTGATCAGGGATATCTTGGCCTACTCCTGAGGACTTTACCTGCACTGACCCACTGACCAAGGATTGGTCTATAATCCCCTCCTGACCCCCAATGGTTCTCTCTCTCTCTCTCTCTCTCTCTCTCTCTCTCTCTCTCTCTCTCTCTCTCTCTCTCTCTCTGCCTGTATTGCTCTCTTTTTTAAACACGGTCTCTGTCCTATGATGCATTTCTGCTCTTTGCATACTCATTGCATTCTTCTTCCATCTCTGTCTGTCTCCGTCTCTTCCTCTCTCACTTTTTTCTATCTCTCTCTCTCTCTCTCTCTCTCTCTCTCTGACTTCCTCTCCCTCCATCCATCATCTTGCTTTCACACTGCTCTCTCAGTCCCAGACTAATTAACAACCTAATCACCATGCCGCTATACCAAACCACACAGATACATCTAATGAGCATACGGTCATGGTTGGACATAAAAAAGCAACTCACCATGCCCTAGGCATAACTGGAAAATGGAGGTTGCTTTTATTAAAGAAAGCCTGAGCGATAGAGAGGCACTACAGCTGTGTGTATCGTTTGGGTTATCGAACAATGATATTTTTAGAGCGGTTGAGGAGTTGCTTTCCCTGGAAACCACTTCGCTGCTTCACTGATTGGATACTTGATGTCAGTCAAGTCATGGTCTAGGGCACTGGATAACTCCTGGAAGGCTTATCGCAAATGGATTGGAGTAGAATTACAATCTTTTCCAGGGCCTCTGAGTTTCACTTAGCCCTTGACCGCTTAACTAGTTAACAATATGTTTATCACAGTATAGATCAACTCAAGTTATGTTAGGGGATGATTAGTTGTAGGAGAATTTGCCACTTTACATGTTCATTTACCTGTTGAGACTGATGATGTTTTTTTTCCGCAGAGACAGTCTGCTGTCATGTCAAAATCAGAGAGATAAATTAGTGCATCAGGGTTTTATCTGTTCTGAAAAAAACACTGTGCACAAACACACACACACACACACAATCATTGTTACTGTGCCTCAGGGACTCTGCCACAGGAAATACAATGTGGTCTATCATTCAACAGAGAGATATCATCTTATCTGTAGGACTTCCTCCCTGTGCAAGGACAGCATCAGGAATATAATACACCATCCTGACTCTGTTTATCCTGTGGATTAGCGAGCCGTATATGCTGATGTGAGTTATTGCCTTCTGTTTGGAAGTACAGAGAAAAGCCCTAGGTCGGCACATTGATTGGGAACAGATAGTCCCATTCAACACTAACAGAAGCCCAACACATACCATGAACAGTTGTATTACAACCTCTTATTCTCCTTTCATGTATTGTTTTGTTTTTGTTTGAGAGATTACTTCCTAAATGTAAGTGTGTCTTTGTGTGTGACAAGGTAGTGGGGGTGTTGTTCTATCTGGCTTACATACAGTACATTTACATACATACATACTACATCTAATTCAAATACACATACAAAAAATAAGCATTTAGCTTTGATTTTCAGACATCTGACACCCTTGACCAGATTGTGTCTTAATTGGGTGCACGTCGCAAAACGCACCACGGTCATTATACAAATGTCACTGCCATGCAGCCCACGTCAGAGTGCTGGGAGGTGAAGGCAAGAGTTGGGGGGAGAGCAAGGCAGCAAGACCGCTAATGAGATTGCATCGAGGCGCAAAAGGCTCCTCATCCCACACTCCCAGACTGGGTGTGTGTGTTTGTGTGTGTGCGCTGCCAACTACCTCACTGGCACCGACACCTGACAGATGTGTCCACACCAGCTTGTGAGCCATGTTGTTATGTACGTCACACGCCTATCTCTGTCTCTCTATGGGAATATGGAGCTGATGTTGATTCCCTTCATCTATTTTAGTTCAAGGGTTTCCTTGCTACAGCATTTGATTTCCAAGCGTAACCTGGTTTACTCAAATCCAGGTGAAGCATTGTCCGGTTTATACAGGAAAGTGATGTTGGGCGTGATCCATTTGGCGTTGATTGCTAATGTAACCTGTCAGTAATCATTTTGTGTTGAGAGAGGAAAGGCTTTCATGTGCATGTGAAAATGAACCAACTGTTTTGCTGACAAACTCTGTCTCTGTGTGAGTTAGTAGATCAACCTCATCAACATTTTCATAATTGATCATACCCTCACAAAGAAATGTAATTCAGTTTGATTTGCATTTGCAGGAATTATGATTCAGGTCTGTCATCGGTGTTACTGTAAATATACCATACAGTTTGTTTTTTCACTGTCCAAAATTACAGTTGCTCTTGTGAGAATGTCTCAGTTTAGAAAATGAGATTCTCCAGGCCTTCTGCCATGTTGGAACGGAGACTACGTACAGCAGCACAGCGGGTTCCTGCAGAATGTCACATGGAACAGATAGTGATGCAGGACATCCTGTCACTACCGTCAGAAAATGAGGGCAGTTAATGAAGATAGAGGAGGGGGATCGGTTCAAGTAAAAATTATGTGCTTCCAATTTACAATCCATATAGCTTATTTGGCAACAGCTTTGTTAGTTACGGAGATATTTCACAGATCAGTTTGACGTGTGACATTTGAGTGTGTTGTATAGAGACCCGTCAGTTGTTTTGGACAGGCAAGCCAGGTTGCCTTACTGAAGAACTTCCGTTGCGGCAGATGGTCGGACAGAGTGGCTCAGACATCCATGTATATTCAGCTTCTTCCCATACTCAGGTATATTCCATATACATGGTGGGTACAAGTCTCAAATGGCCCTCTATCGCCACATAGAGTAGGTGGACGCTGTTCCCAGCAAACAGGTGCCATCAGGAGGCATCAGATGTCATTCTGAAAGGTTAGGGCCACACGGGGGAGTGTACAGTCGGTCCCAGGTATGCAGTTACTGGATCAGACATCTCGGAGGGCACAGAGCAGGGAATCAAGCGACTAAGAGCAACCGCAGTCTATTTCATCTAGGATGGAACCTGAATTACTTATCAAATCAGGTTAACCAAGTGGGCTATCACTCATCATAATAATCAGGTCGCTCTTGTGACTCAGACAGCCATGTTGCCATGTTGTTTTCCATTCATAACAACATAGAAACACAATTAGTTAAGAACAACCATGTCTATGAACATGTTACATACAGTACAGTAATTATTACTTACCATGGCAATATTACCTGGGCCCAAGAACAACCATTTCTAAAGGTACTAGTGCTTGTTGTGGCTGGCAGGGCTTAAGGGCATGTGAGATCCACTGGTTTCTTGTCTGTAATGATTAATACCCAGAAGTCCCTGAAGGCCTCAATATGCTTCTGCGTCTCCGTTTTCGGGTGGGCGGGCTCACGGATACGCACAGATACACACGGATAGACTTCGTTTATAGTTCTCCGTAGGCTGTGGGTGCTGAAAACAATTCACCGCCAGAAGAGTAGGTGGCGCTGCACTGCGATGCTAGCTATAGGTTATCGAAAACTCGGAGCAAATTTACAAATGAGCCGTTTCTACATTAAAATATGCACAGTTTCAGCGACTACACTGCCCATTTCTCGCCACATTTGAATTCAAATGCCGATTTACATGTACTGTTTAGCTGAAATATGAATTGTAAAAACAGCTTCGATCTCTTTGGTGATGTTTGTGATGCTAGCTGGAAGGGCAGCCTGCTTTGACTGGGTGTGCAGTGAACATTTCTGGGGGGTTATTATGATTACGGAAAGGGATCGTATATGTTTTTATATTGCTACCATTTTAGAGACTGCTTATCGATCCGAGGGGTAATCAGGCGCGGAGCCAGATGTTGTAAACATTCGGGGTTTAGCCCAAACCAACAACGTATTGGGGCTTGATTTGCAAGAATGCGACGCTGAGCGCCTCCACGGTCCTCTTCCACATATTAAAATAGTGCCGCTGCCAACGAATAATGCACCTAATAATATGGTGCCTGCACTGCAATGCCATGGCGGGCTGGACCAAATGATTTTTCGGGCTGCATATGGCCCGCAGGTCGGACGTTCCACACCTCTGGTCTTGTGGGTCACGGCAACCCATAGCGACTACCGCCCCTGACTTATTAATACGGACCAATCACAGCCAAGGGGGTCTCCGTCGCTCTCCGTCGCTCTGCGTAATTTAAACGCAGAGGAGGGAACGCCCTCGTCTCCGTGGAACGCCCTCTGCGTGCTCTCCGTCAGCCCTCGAAGAGCTTTTGACGGATTGACGTGCACCTCCTGAATTTTCTATCCGTCGAAATTACGCAGTTTTCGAAAAACGCAGAAGCATAATTTGCTGATAGGATGCCAATTTCAACCACAAGAGCCATTCATATTTCTACTTCCTTAGGTTTCCATGGAGACTGTGTGAAATGGAGAGAAACTGCCCTGGAACTGCGAGTTTGTGGTCGTAAGAAAATAAAATAAAAAGTACTACTAATGTGCTCTCTGTTTGTCGCAATTGTTTGTTCTATTAAAGGGTGATTAATAAGAATAAGAGAATGAATTGCTAATTCAACCTGAATCTAGTACATTCAATCATCAGTCATTGTGTGATCGTTAATCACTTCCTGTCTAAACAGAAAACAATGTTATATCATTAACGTGATCAAGTTGTGTACATTCTGAACATGGCAATTTCAGGACTCATGGTGCATGGTCTATTGACACAGTGAAGGTGTTTGTTTCAGGCGGATTTCCCATTGAAAAAATGAAAACAAATTATATATATGATCTTATATTTTATTTATTTTCTGTCTTTGCAGTCACTTGTTGACTTGTGGCTGATACCCTGCTTACAGATTAATGTAGGAAAACACAGAGAATTATTTAAATTTTACTTTGTAAATGTGTAAATAAATGCAAAGTTCTCGCTGAAGCCTTATCCAAACCAGCAATTCTCTATCTTTACTCCCATGATTGTATTACATTCGGTATCAATGTGGACATCACATTAGGCAGGATTGAAATCTCCAAGGCTTTGTGTTACATACATGCAGAAATTGTGAACTACAAGTTGCTTCATTGCTTGAAAGAACTACAAAAACAAAACATGCGTCTGAATTTGAGCTAAAATGGCAAATTCCTCAATGTGAATTAGTTGTCTTTTTTGTCTCCCATTTAAAAAATGAAGCTTTCTGTAACCGGAAGCTTTGCCCATTTTTTGCTTAGGTTTTAACTTCTGTTAAACTACAATAATCTTTGGCCTAAGACAGTATTGCTTAAGTTTCCGCTTACTGACCAATCGTCTGGGCAACCTGGACATCTGTATTAAGTTCTACAGCCTGTTTATTTTCTCTCCTTGCACATTGTGGAGTTCCTCTTTCTGTTTAACCTGAACTTTTGAACTGATAATATAACTGTCTGGAAGTATCTGGTTAAAAGAGTGCTCAGACAATATCATGCTCAGAGAGCCTTCTCATCCAGATATCGTTTTGGTACTACTTTAGAACTGCTCCACCTTGCTGCAAGAATAAACAGATAAAGACAAATTCTTCTGACTTTTAATGATAAAATTCCACCACAATGGTCATTTAGACGTCCATTAGACTAACCCTAACCCTAACTCAGGTAAGGTAATATATTTGATCAGATTGGAACAATCCTGTAAAACTATTTCACACACAAACGTTATTAGCTTTTTTTGTGATTAATTTTAGGCTTCTAGACTATGAAAGCAAACAGGATTTGTAACTTTCAGAAAAACAGTGTGAGCGGCTGGTCTGTACAGTAATTGCCTTCTTAGGAGTCCTCTCTGATATCCAGCCTCCACCAGCCTTTAACCTCCAGAATATGTACCCTTCTTGCTTTAGCCCCAGCCTTCAGCCCAACCTCTAATCCCCAGCCTTTGGAATCCATCCTCCAGCCCCGAGGCCATCAACAAACCCAAACATGCAGCAGCTGTCTGGTGCTAGGCAGCAAGCCTAGTTAAGGACAGGTGTGACAGTCTACGGCTGATGCTGGATTATCCATGACCCCACTGTAGCCTGTCAGAGACCTACACTAACTCCACCCAGCCCAACTATTCTTACTGATAACCAGACTCCTTCTTTGTTGAGGTAACAGTAAGCAGTCAATTAGTTCAGAGTTCTGTTGCTTTACGGCATACATGGGAAACTTGAAGTCTGCTCAGTGTGTGTGTGTGTCAGTGTGTGTGAGTGCATGTTTGTGTGTGAACTGTTTTTTTGTGCCTGCACAATTATGTGTAAAACTATGATAGCCCCTGTAACAGAAACTCAGGCAGCAATTGAATAATTAATAACTTAATCTATGATTAAAGGTATTTTATGTGTCACACATTACACCCGTGGGAGTGTGGGGGGGGAGTGTGCTGGATTTGTGTTATTGATAGAAAATGAACAGGTAGGGCCCTACAAGGTGAGGTAGAGCCTAGAACCTAAGCCCAAGAGGGTGTGAGGGGGCAGTAGGTGTGCATGGCTGCGGTAAGGGGTTGGTGGAGGAGAGGGTGAAGAGTAGGAAAGAAGGGAAATGGAGTCAAGGGCAAAACATCTAAGTATGGCAGTTTTTTTTTACACTGAAGGAAGTCATTCTAGTTTACAGTTACCGTAAATTTAAAAAGTGACGAGAACGAAATGGAGAGAAAGAGAGGAAGGGTGAGAGAGGGAGAGAGAAATACATATTGTTAGACAACAGCCAAAAGAAAGATTAAGGATGAAGCCAGGCGTGTGTGTTTAGATTTTTCACTGTCTAGTATTTCGTTTCTATGTTGTGTGTTCTGGCTGTCATTTGGTTGTATTGATTTCACCTGTTAATCGTTGGCTTGCATACTTAAGTCGGGAGAAAAATAAAAACATCACCGTGTACCCTGCGTCTGGGTCCTCTTATCTATCTGGGATCGTGACACTCGTTGCATGCACATCCACTCAGTCTGCATAGACTTGCAGACTACAGGCATGAATAGGGTCACTATTAACTGTACAAAATGACAAATTCATGCATTGATGCCACACTATTGTTGAAGATCAACAAATCTCTTCCACATCACATTCTACTGCTCATAGAAAGTTGATTACTGTCACTGTTCTGTTCCAAACTGCATGTACATGTGACTAAAGTTTTAAAGTGAATGCAGCACTGGGGTGAAACCAAGGACAATCAGTATGTGTGTGCTTCGAACTAAGAGCACAATCAGTATATCCTCTTTGCTTCATCCAATGTGCCATCATTTGCAAAGGTCTACCTTCACTTGGCAAGTGAAGTGTAAGAAGGCAAAATGTGACATTTAACAGGGGGCCGAGGGTGGAGGGCATGAAGCAGCTGCAAAGGAGAGGAGACAGGGGACCATGGGGGCATGGGAGGTAAGAGAGAGGTACATAGCTAAATAAATAGTTTTGGCTGATAATGGAAAGAGGGTTGACACATATTTTTCAGTGCTGGTGCATTTGGAATGAAACCTCATACATTGGGAGAAGACATGGAAGTCACAGCTCTCTGCAGCAGCCAGGCTGTGTGTGCCAGATCCAAGCCAGAGGGGATCTAGGGGGCATCATTGCAGGCAGGCAAAGCCCAGCTCAGCAGCTTTGTCTAGACTCACTGACAGATTGGTATCAATAAATGCATTGCCACGCCCCTACTGCAAACTGCACTAAAGGGATTTCATGGTCTGGATATCAGGGGAGATTTCAGTCAGAGTGCAGGTGATATTGATCAGGATGTTTTCCTGATGTGTGGAAGACCATGAACGGATCTTCTGAACAAGACAGGAAGTAACGGTTTTGTAACAAAGTCCCCCGATAAATCACCATCAATAACACTAGTATTCAACAACAAATAATGAGACACAGGCCAGCCATTGTTTTTGAATAATTTATTGTACATTTCTCATTTATTTTTACTCTGTCTTACTCAAACTAACAGGACACAGTAACATTTCCATGTATACAAAATATAAACTATACGGGGGAAATATAAATGTAACATCAACCCTTCTAACTCGTTTACAGCACAGTAGGACCAACCTAGGCATATAAAATGGAAAGATGCCAGTAATACCCTCCTTATAAAGGGCCTGTACTCTTTAGAAATCACGAGGCAAAACCTACAACGCCCAATAGCTAATTGCTACATAGAACATATTTTCCAATAACAGAAGTCAGAACCAAATGAAAAAAAAATTAAACTTCAAATCTGAACAGGGTATACTTTGTCTTTTACAATATAATGTTTTGCAATGCAGGACATCCAGCTTATGTACAAAACCATCTCTGTTCTTTTTCCAGATGAAATGAAAACTATACCAGAGCTCCTATACTCTTGAGTGGTCCAACAAGTTTTGATACGTGTGATGTGACACTTGGGCCCCAGCGCATGTCCAAAACAGTTGGCCAGGATGTCAAATAGATGTAGCTCTGATGTTGTAATGGTGGTGGCAATCCCTGGAGCCAGAAACCATGGAGCTATGGTTCAAGGGCTAACATTACTTCCCATGAGGGTATGACAGGAGGTTGTGGAGTAGCCATCGATTTGTACAACCCTCACTCAGAAAAAAAAGTCAGAATTGTGGTTTATTTGGGGCAGGGGTCCATGGTGGGAGTCCATCTTGGTCTTGTGGCTGGATGATGTTGGTCTTGTGGTCTTGGTTCAGTGCAGATGAAGAGTGGGTTGGTGGAGGTGGAACAGGAAGAGGCAGAGGAGGGGGAGGTGGTATCTTGGTTCAACAGTAACGGTTCAGGAGAGAGGTTGCCATGACAACTGGGAGCAAGAGGGAGAAAGGGGCTGACTGCAGTGACACACCGGTACCAGTAGGAGAGATGAAGTTGGCTGAGCTACTGTAGTTGCCTGTCGCCATGGTAGTGGCGTTTGAGCCTGCGTTGGTCTGGTTGCCCCCTGACATGGTTGTGTTCATAGAGAGCACCGGCTGAGGATGAGAAGAAAAGGCTTTTTTCATGATTCATAGACTTTGAGTTAATTCTGTTAATTCAGAAACTTCCAAACCTAAATCAGTAGTCTGGGGCTTTGATGATTAGGTTTATGTCACTGGATAACATAAGATGATGTACTCAACTGTAGACCTACATATGTTCAAAAATAGGTTGATATTGGTGGTACCTATTCAAGCCAACTTAAAAACGTTTTTTGTCAGAACATTTTGACAATTATAATAATGTATAAAATGGTGTGAAACAGGTCACAGCTCAAGTACCCAAATTGAAACGCATGAAAACTAAAGGTGCTCTGTGTTCATTTAGGTGACTACGTTTCGTAGTTTGTATAATAAGACACGCAAAGGGATTGCCTTCGTTGTACGTTTCAGGTTTCGTTCGAAGCGTTGCATTGAAAGAAACTTTAGCCTACCCCACGGGCAGACTTAAGTAGCACACAGTGGCTTTAAATCATTCATTCGTTTTGGTATTCTAATGATGACTTGAAGATGAAGATTCGAAAACTCATCATTCAAACTGTGTAGGCTACGTGGTTTGTAATGTAATTAAATGGACTAATTAAAAAAGTAGATTAAGTGTCAGCCAATAGGTATTCATATTGGTCCTATAGGTCCCAAGTGAGAATGAATGCAACAGTCTAATGTGCCCTATTCATAAAGAATTGGGTCAAATCGACCTTATTTCCAAAAATCTAGCCCAAAGTATATGCTTTAATTTATTCCATACAACAATTGGCCTTTAAATCAAACAAGAATCATAAAGATATATATAAAGCAATAAAACATAATGTTCTCTCATCCTCCAAAATCAAATGAAAAATAAATGCATTGTTACCTGTGTTGATAAACATATGGCGAACATAATCACTCCGAGATAAACCATCGTCATTTTAGACATTTTCGTGATGATTTGGCCAGGTAACGCGCCTCGGACACCGTCTCTCTCTCGAAAGTGACCACTGTATTTGCCGGACCTTTTTATACCAGCATCGATCATGTGACGTGCGCGATCGCACACACAGCATAGGACAGCAATGGAAACATAGGCCTATGATGTAGCCTATGTAAAACATGACATAGGCAAACGTTTAATGCAAATGGCCGCACGGATTTTATTGTCAAAATACGTACAAATACAAAGCAGTGTAAAACGGGTTTCCTGCGTTATCTCTGAAAAAAACATAAAAGCAATGAAAATTGAATATATTTAATGAAAATTTGCAGACGAATGATCGTGCTGAACCAACAACTCCAACTTGTTGCGCTTGTTAAACCGTATTTTAAACAGCAGCGACGTCTGGCGTCCGTAGTCTGACATGGCACACATCATGAAGTAAATTGGAGCAATTGGAGACTCGCACTTGATTTCAATTCTCTCGAAGCTAAATTTGAGTTTTCTCCTCGTGGCTCATAGTTTTTGTTACCCTAAAACTAATTTGCCTAAAATACTAAATACAAAAATAAATAGGCTACACTTCAAGTTGTTTGGAGTCATCGTATTTGAATAACGGCTTTCCTTTCATGAATCTCTATGAATAATGTATGAAAATATCCATGAAGATTGATCTTAAAAGCGAATCTTTCTTTTGAGGCACTAACTAGGCCTACACAACAAATTGGCAGAATGTTTCTCCCAGGTGGAGGGTAGGGGTGTCACGACATCTCCATCCTCCACTCAGGCTTATAAATTACAAGAAAAAAATATTTAAAAAAAATAATATATATAGGCCTATATCATGCTCTTAATTGACACCCTTAATAAACTATAATTATCTGTGGACGCAGTACTGCAAAAAAAAAGATTTGAAACGGGCTCAACTGGTTGTTTAATTATTAGATCCAGATGTTGGGGATTGTAACTTTAGGCCTATAAATAACCTCTGTGGTCCCCTGCCATTTTGGTAAATAGATTATGTGGGGATAGTGTTCGCCTTTCTGATTCCCCCCACAAAACCCATCCCCTTAAGGACCCAAGGGGACATACATGACTCCCTACAGAGCCACCAGATGTGCTCTGTTATTGAGAGGCAGAGAGAGGAGCCTTTTGTAAGGCATCAGATAAGCCCGGTTCCCAAAGCCCGGGCGTATCGTGTGTCAACAGCGAGTCTACGCGGGGACGAAACCGGAGCCCCGCGCTCTGGATCAGATTTCTGTTTACACGAGCGCGGTCTCTGGATTCCTCGAATCAGAGTGTGGCGGAGGGAGAAGAAGGTTTTAGAGACACCAAACGTTTCTTCTACCCGGGTCTGTCTCTCTGCCAGTCTCAGTTTTAGAATATATTGAGAGGTTTCAAGATAGAACAAGAATGGAGGACATTATGGAAAGAAACAATGGAGAAAGAAAGAGAAGGAGTGGCAGTGCTGAGAAACATGTCTGCCATTTACGTGGGAAGAAAGCAAGGGGTAACTGTATAGTAGACCATTCAAAAGTAATTTAGAGACACATTAGATACCCTCCTTTCTCTGCAAGCCAATCTGTAGCTCTCTCTCTCTCTCTCTTTATGTGTGTGTGTCTCCCTCTGCATGGACACAGAAAACATGTCCTGTATGACGTATTCGGCCACCAGACGTCTGTTTCTTTAACGCGTGCAAGGCAGACGCTAAAGAGACTGCACTGTCTATTTGGTTAACGACTTAAAATGTTTTGCTCTATTTTGCTATTTTGACCACTCTCTTCCTCTCTCACTCTCTCTGCCTCTCCATCAATTTTAAAACAAATTCAATTTGAGAAAGTCCTTGAAACACATTCTGCCATGGTATCGTTTACCCACAAGGCTTTTCATCTCTTTATTTAAAGAATATAACAGACAGTGTTGGTACTGTGTCCAGAGAGATAAAACACAGTCCTTGCATTCCACGTGAAATGTATCTGTTGAGATTTGGGAGGGGTGAGTGCCAGGTGTAAGGTTACAACGGAGGCCCCTCCCTGCTCTCCGGACTCAGAGAGAGAGAGAGCGACATAGATTGTTCCACGGCTGCACCAGCCTACAGTGTACGCATGTTCAGTGGACTCAAAGGATGAAGCCCTGGATGACGGACGCAAACGTCTGGGAATGACAGCCGCTGTCACCAAGAGTGACAGCTTTCGTTCTCTGTCCCTCGACTAGCCCCAAAGTGACGCGTCCCTCGTTCTCCATACAGTAACACGGTTCCAGTCAGAATTATGCCAGAGATGGAGAAAGTGAGACCACCGGAAAATAAACGCAGTAGGAAACCCGCACACCCCGTCAAGAGGGAGATTAACCAAGAGATGAAGGTGAGCGCATGTAACAAGGTCACTTTCGACAGTATTTAGTATATCGACTTACGTATTCAGGAAACAGTTTGAAGAATAATTGGCCATCTCCGATCAATGCATTTTGCGCGCAGAAATCAGTGTTTATGGAGACGTGATGCAACTTTTATTCGTTATTTTCTGTTTTCAAGTCACGAGTCTTGAAAAGCCTCTGCAATACTCGCAAATGAAAGACATTTCGGGATTTTAAAACTGTTTAAGATATGGGTATGGGTTAAGCGTGTCATAATGTGTGTCGATTTTTTTTTAAAAATCAAATAAAAGAGAGGTTCTAGTTAAATAAGTATACTAAATTAACTTGTAATATAATTCTACTTTGTGTACTACAAACCAGCTCTATTTAGGCTACCCTTTTCCTGAAGTTACGCCAAATCAGACCAGAAGTGAACGCGCGCGCATTCGTGTCCAGTGGTGTTCCAGATGTGCGTCACACTAGACGGCAAGAACGCAATCATCTCTTCCTTCGCACTTGTTGTAAGAACGTACATTAGCCTACACGTTTCAAATCGAAAGGTCTTTGCGTGTTAACTTTTAACTATTTTTGAGTAGGCCTAGTAGTAATCTGTTCTTCCAACTCGGTAACAGGCGCTCAACTACCTTTAAAAGTGACTCATGCAAATAGGCCTATAATATATTCAATTCTAAAACCGTGCTTTTCGTTTCCTCTCCTGAGTGTTGTTATGTCAGTACAAACCATGGAACAAACCAAGGTTTCTCTGCTAACAGTCTAGGGTTTTGACATTGGGAATTTGAGACTCATGAGTGAAAGGTAATGGACACCCAAACCACCCGAAGAAGCTTAAAGACACAGATTTAGGGTTCTCTGTTCTTCATGTGAAAAGAAAAAGTTATCTTTTTTTATAAGTGGATTGGGCAGTAGATTTTGATATCCAGTGGGGGGTGTAGGATGACAAGTTAACTAATTTTAATCAAAACAGGCGAAATGCTATCCGTACTTGATATAAGTCTGCCAGGGCGGGATCTGGGGGTTGACTCAGTTTGTTGCCTTTGGCTGGGACCCTCTCTGTGGTTTGGGATATGGCTTGTCACTCTCACAAAGCAGATGTTTGTCTGAACTGCCAAAAAGAAACAAAAACAACATTGTTGGGAGAGTAAGGGGAGGGAGGCAGGGAATGCCTGGCTTTCACCAATGAGGAGACAAAACTAAACTCAGTCAAATGTAAGTAGCAGAGTTGTAATGGTATAGACTTCCCTTCCACAGTCCCACTGTAGCAGGATGGGAACTCTATTTTGTGATTTGCGGACATGATTTCCGATGCATGTGAATTTAGGAAACAGGATTTGGGTTAGAGAGCTAAAAAGCTGGGAGTCTGAGCCCAGAGGTCCAGGTCCCAGTGCACGGTGTTAGGTTCTCAAATAGGGAGGGAGAGGAATAGAAGACAGACAGGCAGACAGACACTGTGATTTCTGCTACGGCGGAGCCCAGGGCCTTGTGTTGTCTCAGTAATGGATCTGTTTCAACACCACAGTCAGACCCAGTACCTCCACACCAGACCGTAGAGCACAGCGGAGACACCAGATACTGTACTTGACTTTAATCATCATTAGGCATATTTAGCTGGATATGATACCTCACTGTGTGTGCCACACACACACAAGCATGGGTGCACAGTCATACACACATACACTATTGCTCACTCAATCACTCACTTACACACAAGCTCCATTTCTTTGAGGCCGTGGTGCCGAGCTGAGGTAGGAGTACGGAAGGCTGGGGAAAGAATGTGCAGTTGGTACTACAGCACTACACAACACCACCACAGCAGACTGGCTCTGCTGGAAAGGGCTGAAACCTGAGATAGGGAGTCGTGTTGGGTGTCAGGACTGGAAGGTGCCGGGTGGAGGCCGGGCTGGGGTGAGTGTTGGGGGTGGAGGAGGGTTATGGCTGGGCGTTGTGGGCTAAGGCAAGGGGTGGGGGCGGCAGGACAGAGAGGACTGGAGAGAGCTCCAGCTCATCAGGGAGAAGAGTGTGAGAGAGAGGGTAGAGGGTAGAGGGGGAGCGGGGCATTTCCGAGAAGCGTGGGACCAAGCAGAGGTATAGGGTGTCCCACTCTGATTTCTGGCCCGTCCGGATCGGATTTCGCCTCCAATCACGCTCTCCCAGAGCTACGGAGTGAGGTGGGTGAAGAGAGAGAGACCTTTGTGTTTTTTTCATCTGGTCGCAATAAAAAAAGAACTTCGCAACCCATCTGCAGAGAACAGTTTTCTTTTCTCCCTCTTTTTCCCCGTTTCAAAGAGATAAACAAAGGATGATTCATAGATTTCACACTGGTATTAGGTTCTAAACTTTTCCGTATCCGATTTAGCAAAAGTAAACAGCTTGAATACATCATGGAAAAAGTGTCACACTGTACTTCACTGTGCTCGTATTCATTTCCAAGGGAGGGACACAGCTAAAAGAGAATGCAGAGCATTTATTCAGGGTAGGAAGGTATGATTTATATTTAAGAGTCGGATAAAAAAATTCCACTAACAAACTTTAGATATAAGCTCACTGTTTCCCCTAATGGAGGGTGGTGCCTTGGCAACCCCTCTCACATGTAATGATAATCAGGGATATTTTTTCCATCATGCAGACCTTCGCAGAGAGCACAATGAACGAGCTTCTGGGCTGGTATGGCTACGATAAAGTCGAGCTCAGAGACTCTGACGCCTCAGAGATCCGCAGCTACCCCAACCGAGACAGACGGCAGCATGTGTCGGTTCTAAAAGGTGAGAGTAAAGGCCTTATGAGGAGAACAGTCTTGCATGCAAGGGTCCACAGCCACCAAGGACCTCCTGGTCCACGCCCACACCAACTTGACATCTTAATAGAGTTTAATTTAATTCATTAACATTCCATTAGTTGCAGTCTCCCCTCACTAGAAAACAAGGGCATTTTTGGGGGTTCGAAATTATGCCCAAAAACTTTATTTACAACAAACCACACCCTTCAAAAGAGGGCCCCATATACCCACATATACACACGTCAGCAGCCACTGACATAAGAACATGTCCTGTCAGAGGTCATTCAGAATTCACAAGTAACCCTGCGACAGACAATACAGGTTGTTCAGTGGAATTCTTGAATCATCTTACAGGGTTGCTAGACATAGTTGTTCTTCAAAGTGGGCTCTTGTATTTCACCCAGTGTAATTACTGGGAAGCTCAGGGAAGTATTGTTGTTGTTCTGAGGTAATGCTGTTCAAAACGATCTTGTAGTTTAGTATAGTATTGCATATGGAATAAAATCATGTGTTTCTAAAATATGTAAAAAAGACTTGCTTGTGCTGTATCCTGCAGAAAACTCATTGCCAAAACTGAAGAGTTTTAACAATAAGACCAGTCCATCGGCTCTGGCTATGAGGAGCGGAGAGAGAGACTCTCCCAGCGTCCCCTCCTCCTCCTCCCCCAGCTCCTCCATGACCAGCCCCAAGGAGCACAAGAGTGCCCCTGTCATCGTTCCACTCATAAAACCCTCCGCAGGTGAGAATTACCTACTCATCATGCCCCTTTCCCCTCAACACACACACACTGTACAGTGCCAGTCATACACTGGCTTCCCATCTTTTCCCTTTCCCTCTGCAGTGGATGATGTGCAGAATGTGCAGATAGTGTGCGTATGGTGTCAGAAAGAAGGCGTGAAACGCTACTCTCTGTGCATGGGCTCGGAGCTGAAGAGTTTCTGCAGCGAGAAGTGCTTTGCAGCCTGCCGACGAGCCTACTTCAAACGCAACAAGGTGAGAAACGTCTACCTGCATTACAGTAGGCTCCCAGGGTGTTGGCGTCGAGGAAGGGGTTAAGTAATTCACATAGGGGACCCCTCAATCCACACCTCAGTTTGAGCTCTGTTCAGATTGAAAGACAGACAGCTTGACAGACATACGTACAACAACAAATCATTATTATGGCACCATGGGTGTCCGTACACAAACGCACCCTTAAAGGTCACATGACATGAACTTTAGGAGGTTATTTAACATTAATATGAGTTCCCCTGGCCTGCCTTTGGTCCCCCAGTGGCTAGAAATTTCGATAGGTGTAAACCAAGCCCTGGGTATTCTTCTCCGCCTTTGAGAAATTGAAAGCTCAAATGTTCGGTTTTGAAATCCTCTCCTTGTGACGTCACAAGGAGGAAAGTTACCTCCCCTCTCTCTGCTTTGCCCGCCCATATAATCTGGCCCGCCCATAAGAAACTGAGCTACCACCGTGCAATAGTTTTTATCCTACAGACATCATGGCTTGCAAACAAGCATTACATTTGCTCAGTTTGGATGTACAAAGGAAAACCAAAGTATTTTTACAGTTCCTTCATCTGAGCCTCTGAAGACCCAGTGTCTTAATTGTATTTTCTCTGGAAATGCTCCGACACAACTTCACAGAGTTTTGTATGTCTGCGCCAAACATTTCAGCCAGGACTAAATTTCTTCAACTTGAGCCAATACAAAGCTGGCCTTGCTGAAATTAAATTCTGGATCAGTACTCAGTCTCCTTGGTCCAGCTACAAACATTGGACAAGTAAGTTAATTAATGCTATATAATTTTGTTGCTTTACTGTATTTGGTTACCTAGCTTGCTACCCTTATAATGTGGCTGTAGCTCTGCAGCTAACAGCTGAGTTACTGTCGCTAATGTAAAGATAGATAGCATCAAGTATGTGTGTGAATACACACGCTGTAACACAAGTGTTGTATACTTCTTTGTTAATTGGATAGCCGTTCTGCTGTTGGTGTTATGGCGCGCGCAATATCCGCCTTTCCCCTCATTGAAATGACTATGAGTGTGCACCTCTGCAAACCAGGGTGATCAGATGAGAATGGGCAAATTCGAGGGATCTTACAGCAACGGGGCTACAGGCCATTGCGATACATCCATTGTAAACATTAACGCATGGTGCCACCTCTCTCCTCCTCATTAGCATTTAAAGCTACAGACACAGACACAGCGGGTCTTGAGGAAAGCTCATTGTGGGACTGCTCGTAGTGGCTGAAATTATGCACCAAGGCTGAATTTCGGGAAAGAGACTTCAGACAGTATAGTATTAGGGGACCACTAAGGCCTATATAGAAGCATCCAAAAACAGCATGTCATGTGTCCTTTAAAAGGTAAAAGGAGATGGCCAGGCAGATAAACAGACCGTGCAACACACAATACCCCAGTTCTAAACGTAGCGATATTCATTTAAAATCACAATTATTCAAAAAGCTTGTTACACTCGCGTGTATACATTTCTATAACAAAGAGGCCGGTTTTGGGATGGTGGGAGTGAGGTGAAAAGTTCACAGGGGACACTTGGTATCAGTTTGAGAAGTCACAAGAGGCTTGGGTACAGAGGACAGGGAAGTAATAGCTATAGAGTCTACTACTGTCTAACACACATTACAAAAGCATTTTCACCCTCCATTACGAAACGGATACCCCTCTTAGAGGCTAGAGGCGCGCAATGTCAGCAGGGGTATCGCTTTTCACCGTACCTGTTGTTTGCTCTACATTCATCCCAGTCTCAACAACAACAGAGACGAAAGGAAGGGAATTGGTGGAGAATTCCCCCTCCTTGCAATAAACCCTCTGGGGTTTTTGGTAAGGAAGGGATGAACACGCTGCTGTCGGCCTGTCCCTGCTTGTCTGTGGAGAGGAACGGCGAGGGGGCCTGGGGGGGGCGAGGTGTCCACTTTCAGTGCATACCTTACCTGCAGCTGCCTCATGTTTCGTAACTCAATGTGACTCATTGGGTCACAGAGACAACGAGGGGGGAGGGGGGTGGATCATGGTGGATCATCTTACATAAATTGGGGAGAAAATTATTATATATAAATCCTCCCCCCCCACACACACACATCTACAATGGTTTCCCTTGGTCTCTGGTACCCCAACAGGCACACTTTCATTAAACCGGGAGACAAATGATCTGGAAACAGTCGGTGATCTGTGTGGTCATATGTCATCCAAACTCCCCACCCTTTTTCCCCCCACTGTTCCAACATTAGGCCCGAGATGAGGACCTGCATGGGGAGAGGTCCCCACAACCACCCCCCCCACCCCGAGGACTCTCCAAGGCTGGTTCTGAAAAACAGCAGTGCCAGAGTAAGAAACCACAACTTCCACAACTTTTTGTAACGCTTATCTACACCCAATCAATATAGATCCAAAGGGCAACATGAAATCATAGCCGCGGGAAATTTTATCAGGGGGGTGCTGGGGGGGTGCTTAATGTAGCGGGGTTGTGCCGCGGTGGTGGATTTTCAAGTCAAATCATTTAAAATTCTCGTGCTGTCAGCAAGGGGTGCTGCAGCACCATCAGCACCCCTAGTTCCCACGGCCATGCATGAAATTAACCAAGCTAAAGGACTTGTAAGGCATGCTTTATAATGCTGTGTTGCTCCCAAACACCGGACACTGAAACTTAATGGACATCTGTTTGGATCTTTATTATGGAAACACTGCACAGCACTGGTTTGTAAAAATATAGATAAAGTCTTGATGCACTTTATAGTAAAGAATGAACTCTTGGAATGGAATGGATTTCGTGACAAGCTGGTGACCCTCCACAGTCTCTCTCTCCTGTACCCCAGGTGTGTGACTGGTGCAAGCACGTCCGCCACACCAAGGAGTACCTGGACTTTGGCGCAGGAGAGGAGAGACTCCAGTTCTGCAGCACCAAGTGTCTGAACCAGTACAAGATGGATGTGTTTTACAGGGAAGCCCGAGCTGCTCTCACCAGCTCCAGCACAGCCAGACCCCCCGCAGAGGGGAGGCCCGAGGGAGGAGCCCAGCAACTCCTCACCCCTGAATCCTGGAACAGTGGGGGAGGGGACACCTGCCAAAGAACCCTGTCCCCGAAAGGACCCACGCCCATCCACGGGACGGCAGCGTCAGCATCCATGTCCCCCTCAGAGGCCTCATCCTCCTCCTCCAAGGTCCCCCTCCTGGGACTCCGGCCCCCGGAGAGACCCCCACAGCGCCTGCCTCCACCCCCGGAGATGATGAACCACCCCGTGCACCCTCCTCGCCCCCAAATGGAGCACCACCCGGCCCAGCCTGTTACCCAAATACCCCTGTCCTTTATCAGGCCCCCTCTTCATGCCCAGGGCCTCAAAAGCCCCCTCTCCAACCCCCCCAGACACTCAGGACCACCATCCAGCCCCATCCACCGTCCCCCACATTCCCCCCACCTGCAGGCCCCCATAGCATCCTCCATGAACCCCCCAAGTCTAGTGCACCCCTACCCTGGAGCATACTTCCCTGGCCTTCATTCACCGCCCATCAACATAATGCCCCATGGCCATGTACCCATGCACCCCATGATGAACTTCAGCATCCCCACCTTTGGCCCCCTCCTCCCCCAGCCCACTGTGTTGGTGCCATACCCCATCATCGTCCCCCTCCCAGTCCCTATCCCCATCCCTATCCCCATCCCCATCCCAGTTGGGTCCAAGTTCGGCCCGGAGGCCCCAGGCCACAGCGGGGTCATCCAGCCTGTACCGGAGGGGGCAGAGAGGGCCAGCTCCATGGGTGTCCGGCAGCCCTATCTGGGGATACCAGGAGAGAACAGACAGGTTTTCACCAAGGTGGGCCGAACCTCCAACCAGGGGCTCCCTTCGCCTTCAGGCCTGCCCTGGTGGGACACAGACTGGGTAAAGTCCGAAAGGCAGCACCCCGCCTCTACATCCACACCCCACAGCGGAGAGTCTTCCCCTAGCACACGTTATAACATCTCGTCCTGCTCAGGCCGGGCGCCTGAAGGGATGACAGACCTTCAGCTGGTTCATCAGTCCCTGCAGCAGCCAGAGAGACAGGTTATCCAGAGGGTGCTCCAGAGGACCCAGGTGAAACAGGAGCCCAATATCCAGGGAGTGGTGGACTTATCTGGACCAGGGGAGCCAAAAGCTAGACAGAGCACCAGGGCAGGGGTCTACGACAGCACCAGATCCCCCCAGTTCCCTTCACATGACACACCCAACCATCCAAACACGAACAGCCCCCCTAGCCCCCACGGGGAGGGCTCTCCCACCCTGTGTACCCTAAGCAGGCCTGACCCAGAGATCTCACCCCCGGACCCTCCCAGCCTGGACACCCATCCCCAGAGGGCAGTTTTGCCCACGGACCCTACCCTCAACGAGCTAGAAGCAGTCAAAGAAAACAGCTTCTCTGGGACTGTGAGCCAGGTGCGGGCTGAGAGCACTGCTGGCTATTCAGAGGAGATTGTGGCCTGCAGAGAGGGAGATGATCCACATGTCCCTGATGAGGACCATGCTTATGCCTTGCCTACTGCACCCAGGACAGGGGATACCCCCACCACGTTGCTCCTTCCCAAGCTCAGGGATAAGGGGGCCCTGAGGAACCCAGCTAGCGTGGCCAGCATTGGGCCTGGGGACCTGGAGCCTGCCCTGAAGAGACGCTGCCTTCGCATCCGAGATCAGAACAAGTAAAGGATGGAAAGGTGAGTGGGCGACACAATCAGTGCGTTTACATGATGGTATTAATTCGAATCTAGCTTAATTCAGATAATGCAATTTTTTGGGGCAACTGGATTATCCGAATATACATGGCAGTGAATAAATAGAATTATTGGCCGAAAGCGTGTCATATCCCAGTCCGATACGTGGCGCTGTTTTCATTACAACTAGTGGTGATACAGCCATTTCCGCTTGACCTCTTCACCACTACCAACAACAATCATAGATATATATATATAAAGGCCTTTACATATATCTATGACAACAACATCAACATTTCGAGAAAGATGGCAAGGTGACACTACGTCCCTCTACATTTCGTGCATGATGACAATAGGAGTACCGCGAATGCAAACGGCGCTATTGGCTAGATTGATAAATGAGAGAAGACGCCGCCGAAGGAACATGGATCATTTCATTCAGACCACCAATATGTGGTTGCACTTTGCCAAAGTACCGCAAAGGTCTCGACGAACAGTCTTGATGAAGAGCAGACACAAAGTCTTCTGGGTTGTCCATCGCGTTGTTTGTTTGTTTCTACTGGGCCAGCTAGCGACTTCCGTGTCACGACCTGTGAGGGTGGGCGGCGGGATCAATCGACTCGGACCGAGTTATCTCCGACCGAGAATTAAGGTGTTTACAAGAAAGGGATAATTCTATTTCAGTCCGAATAAGCCAGTAATTCGAATGCTAGCGAGAAGAGGGCTCCCACAATACACAGAGAGAGAGAGAGAGAGAGAGAGAGAGAGAGAGAGAGAGAGAGAGAGAGAGAGAAAAAGAGAGAGAGAGAGAGAAAAAGAGAGAGAGAGAGAGAGACAGGAAGTTCACTGTTGCTCGATTTGAGGAACTCTTTAGATCTCCTCTGATGAAGCAGCCCTCTGAGGTTGCCGTGGAGACAGAAGCGATCGTCAGGCAGACTGTGAGGCGGTGGCCAATACAAGAGCCAGCTCTGTGGCTTCATTATAATACAGCAGCAGAACCAGAGCGATCTGGTTTTGTGTCATAATGACATGCTATACCGGGGCTAAGCTCTGTCTCTCTCGCATGTATGAGTTTAGCTCTCCCTTCTCTAGTTTCCCTTCCCTGCACTCCCTGCAATGTTCTGCCTACCAGATGTTGTTGTATGACCAAACAACCCTGACCTCCCATCCCTTCTGACCAATCAAAAAATCTTGTTTTCACTTTCGAATGTTTATTCGAATAGCCCGTAATACCAACTCATTGTTTACACCATTAACGCTCCATCTGCAAATATGTGGTCTTGTTTAAGTTTATTTATTTAAAAGGAAAATTGCATATTAATAGACATTTACATGTAAATACACAGGATTGTAGCAAGTGCTAATTTGCATCCTTTGTCCCTTGATTGGTCAACACCAATCACATAAAACAAACATACGCGTGTACTCATAAATAAAAACAGACAATCTAAAAAAATAAAAAAAAGTGAGTAAAAACAATTATTTAAATAATGTTAAAAAATATAAAATAAAATAAAATAAAAATCTATGATAGATAGTGTGAACAGTTTTGAGATTCCAGCAGCCATACTTTAAGACGTTTTTAAAAGAGCCAAGAGTGGGAAGCTCACGTAGAGCAGCGGGTAGTGTGTTCCAGGTATGAGTTGCACGGTATGAAAATACAGCCTGTCCATAGGCACTTTTTCTAAAAGGAACAATACAGTCACCTCGAGAAGTTGCCCTGGTGGATCTACTTTCATTTTTTTGTACAAAAAAGTAGTTTTTTCATGTAGTTCATGTCCTTGGCTCAACCTGGAATGACAAAATAGATGAGGATTTCACAAAATCGTATGGTTCTAAGATTATAGACTTGAGGTAGAAGATGACATCTTACCATTCTGGTTCCTTTCTTCTTTGTCTGTATGTATTGCACAGGTTGATTGAGCCCCCTGTGCAATGCTGGGTACATGAAGTCCAAAAAGGCATACTATTTCAAAGGTAAAATTCCAAGAATCTCGACAAGCTAGTGGCTGACTCATTTCACATAGATCAACAAGTGATTACAAAGTGACACACAAAGGCCTGATTTACCCCTGGCGGGACATAACACACCAGGTCCCTTTAAAGGTCAAGGGTCAAGTGAATAATAGAAAATGAACCATGGCAGTTGGCACAGAGGGAAACACTTTACTCTCTATATAAAACGAAGACGAGGCATCGACGATCACCTTACTCTAGATGAGGTCCCACTTCGGCCTTTTGTCATTGGTTATGCTTTCGAGCGACTCCTTAGTAACCAATACATATGAAATCCCAGCATGTTGCAGGCCTAGCACAGGCGGATTTATGATCTTGTGTTCTGTGTAACAGGAGCCGGAGTTCATACTCCGGTGACTTTCGTTCAGAGCCGCTGTGCGTAGAGGTGAATATGGCTGTCCGTTTCCATACTATCCGATGCTAAAAGGATCAAAGATTATTTAAAAAAACACTCTCTGGCACCAACAGAATCAGACAGGATCAGAGGCTAATGAGAATTTCACCTCAGGAAATAGCCCGGGTTCTGGTCTCAGTTTTCTCTGACTTGACCCCTCAACATGGGTATTCGCTGAGAGTTTGAAACTTAAACGGGAAGGGTGGGAGGGGGTCAGTGCTGGGGGAAAGAACCACACATGCGAGTGTGTGGTTGTGTCTATATGTGTGAGCATGTGTGTGTGTGGGTGAGAGAGCAAGAGGGAAAGAGTAAGAAAGAAAGAGAGAGAGGGAGAGAAAGAACAGATGTTCTTGGTTTGATAGTGCCCTTTACGGCAGTTATCTGGGTGTTGACATGTCTAAAAGCCTCATCTCACAGTGTTTATGTTGAGTGGGTGGATTAAGGAAGGACAGAGTAGGAGCGGCCGTCATAGGACACATCGGAGATGCAAATTCAATAGAATGGGACTGCTAATGTGTGATTTCTCTTTTCTCCCTTCCTTGTTATCTCACTCTCTCTCTCTCTCTCTCTCTCGAACAGACTCATTGTTTTACACTGTACAGTGGTGCCAGATTCAGCTCCACTCCCTCTAGTGGCCATCACCAGCACTAACCCATTAGACAGCCTCCAGAGGGATCTTGCTCTACCATCCCTTTAACGACAAGGGTGCCAATCCAGGAAGCACTTCCACCAGTCATATCAACAAGAAACAAGAAGGACATCCAGCACAAGTCAGATGGAACCCAGACAAGCATATATTCTAGGACCAAAACATTAGTTGTCCTCTATGTTCATCACTGAGGGCCATTGTGTATGTCTCAGTATCTCTGCCTTCCAGTCACTCTGAATGTGTGTGCTTCTGTGCTATGTGTGTGAGAGAGAAAGCCAGTGTGTTGTGTGTGCATATGTGTGACTTTATGTGGTTGTGTGTCTGTGTATGCATCTTTTTGTTTGTGTTTGGGTGACAAGACTTCCCAGAAGTGCTCCTCTGTCACGCCGCAGTAGCAACAGACAAGACTCTGATCAACCTTGTGTGGTCTTCTCAGATGGAGACTGAACATGATCTCTTTCCAGGGGAAACGGTTTGTTTTCTCTGCCTGGCTCAGACAAAGAGCTACATTGTTCCTCTCCACATATCCCACGTTTACTCCCCACTCCAGGTTTTGGGTTGCCTGGTCTATGGGGGTTCAGGCTTCAGGAGCTCTTTTTTTTTGCAGAGGCCAGGAATATATGTACTCCCTTGCCCCTGCTCCCCTCCCCTCACATAGACACACACTTTCTCCCCTCATCTTTCTCCCAATTCCTTTTCACCTTATGCCAATGCAATGCCCAACTCTTTCTCCCTGCCCCCATCCCCTCCCACACCCTTACCCTTTCATGGTGAAGACAACATCCAGGATGTGCGGAGGTGGGGAGGATTCACTTGGGGTAAACAGAGGGAACATTAAGGTGTGAAAAACGATCAGTAAGAGAGAGACAGTGAGAAAGAGGAGGAGAAAGGGAGTGCAAGAGAGATCCCTGCAACTCCCCAAACATTCATGCCAAAACTCTAGGGAGTGGGTGAACCTGTGACAGCAGAGATGAGAGGTTGTAGTGATTTCCGTGGCACTGGTAGTCTGCCTTTGAACAAGAGGGAACATATACAATCCTTCTCACCTTTCTTGCACCAAACCTTTCATAGAGAATATATAGCCAGTCCCCCACCAGAGGGTTTTTAACAACACAGTAGTAATTTTACCATTCATGGTATTACTATTATTTTGAACCATCAAAGGCCATCAGTATTACAGATATCCTTAGCATGGGGATGTCTGACACAATTCCTTCAACTATATTAACTTATGGACGATGCCTCTCTAAGATCTTTTACAAAGTGGGTGTTGTTTTAGGATTATATTTCATGAGTGCCGAAGCTCTTATTATAAGTGTCGAAATGTTTGTTTGTAGTAGCCTACCATGTGTACACTAGAGGTCAGTGTTTGCTTTAGTTTGGAGCACAGCACTTTGCCTGAATGGCAAACTGTCTGAAAAACCATGCATACACGCCAATGTAGACATTTATGCACATATGCAAAAACGTTGCATTCAGTGCCAACATTTGCTTCTTTTTTTGACAGGTGATAACGTTTTCTACACCTTGATCCAACACCAAAAATACCATCTGTTGCCATTGTCTCGTCAAAATAAAACATTGCTCCAACAAAATGCATGTTCATGTGTATTGGGGCATCTCTTTGCCGAAAAGAGACCATATTGGTATCTTCGGTGCTCAAGTCATGATCTAGCATAGATCTACTTTCTCACCTCATAAAAAACGCATTCCAAAAGCTTAGGCAAAATGCATGAAATGCGACGGCGAATTCAACACACTTCATTATAGCCCAGCTCATTCCAGACAACACAGTCTGGGGAATGACTGTTGTGATTCCCTCCATACACGTAGGCTGTGAGAAGGTGGTAGCCTATGTTAACTTCGCCTCATGTGGCCGAAAACGACACAAACTGCCATTATCATGTTGCACGTCGATCTTTAATCGCCATCGCCATTAGCCTGGACTAAACCTACATTGCCAGTTGGCCCTACGATTTCTAAAGACCTGTTGAACATTTATCCTACTGTATGATCATTTACAGATTGTTTGTATTTGAGTAATAATTCAATCATAATTAAACTGGGAATCGTTTGTAAAGTAGCCTAAATAAAGGTTATGAGCAACACACGTGTTGTGTTTAATTTGTAAAAATGAACAATTGTTGTCATAAATCTGAGATGAATTTGACGGCAGCATAATCCCCAGACCAGGATACAAATGCTAAACAGCCACTGTAGCTATCAATAAATTCAAGACGAGTTCGAATTAGAAATGAAAAGTAGCCTACATATGCCACCAATAGGACAGGCTACTGAAGGAAATATATCTGTTAGCTCCGCAATATGTAGGCTAGTCCTCTATTTATAGTCGGAGTGGTGACCAGTAAAAGGAACGCATCAACGTTCCAAAAATACCTACTTGTGGCGAGCCGACGGTGAAAGAGATCAATGAGATAAGAGGAGAGGAATTCCTGCTACAGCTAGGGTTTGTGGGTAGCAATGTGCGGAGTTGTTATGGAGAGGTGTGAGTGAGACCGATATTGAGCCCACGACCGCCATATAGTCTACCTGTTTCGGAAAGAAAGTGTCATTGCCTTGATCTTGTGCTAATCTATGCATTTGGAACTCAGGTTGACAACGTTGTGAAAAGAAGAGCTTGGATTTGAAAGTGACTAGACGAAGAATCAATTCAACACCAGGACTCAAACAAAAACGGATTAGGTCATTTCACTTGAGACGAGCGTACAATAACCGAATTTGTTCATTAAACTTTCATAAATCGGGGTTGGAGGTGGTATTGCCCATTAAACAAATCTCGTAGCAAGCTGTGTAACAGGAACACATACCTCGTCCGTTGATTGTAGGTACTGCCAAGCTGTTCTCGTACATTTAGAATTTTTACAGCCGACAGTAGGACCTGGATTCATCAAATTGCTGCTATGTCGTCTGGAGCGGAGAGGAGACTAGAAAGCCGACTAAAAAAGCTGGAATCGATGATCACTGATCCGAAGTCTGTATTGAATTTGGAATGCCTTCTGGTAAGTTTTTATGTAGCCTATGTTCAGGATAGCTTAATGGACGCTCAGGGTATTCATTAGGACTGGCAGTCTTTCAGTGAAAACCTTTTCAAGTAAAATAATTGAACTTCATAGAGTAATGGTAAATGAGACTTAAAGCAACACCAACACATGTAAAAACTTCAAGTGCAACTATAATTTGAGAGCAACCAAACCACAACTTCCCCATTCATTCCAAAGTATTCCTAGATCAGCAGTTCTACAGTTCAAACAAGAAAACACAATAGCCCTATATGTTTGGCCTACATTATCTCTGAGAGACATACCTTCTTTGGGTGGACCTGCTCCAATGCATACCTAGCTGGTTGCTGTTTAAAGTCATGACCCCTCAAAGAATGTCCCTATAGCAAAGTTACCACATGTGCAGCTTTGGAAGTCTTTGACAACAAACAGGGTATCTGATATGTAGGCTCTGTTTGTTTACAGTTAGCCATATGTTTTAATCTGAAGTCAAATGTTAGCACAGGCCATCCACATTGAAGCCAACCTTTATCTTTGTCTCTATTTACATAGTTTGGACAAAAGTATTTTTGTATTTTTCTCTATCATCTGCAATTGTTGTGGGGCATGTAACATACGTTTTTGTAAATACCTTTTGAAATAATCCACAAACAAAAATGTAGACTGGATAAACGTGATTTTCTGAGTGCCAGTCATGTACTGCACCGTACGGAACTGTACTGTAGTCACTCTCTTGCCTTTGTCTGCAAACATACCAATACTTGAGGAAATCGTTCCCTCACTTCATGTTTCTGTCAGCACAAAAAGTACTTGAGGTAATGCTAAAGTAATCGGGCTGAATATGTCCTCAGTCCACATTAATGCTCTCAAGGATCTTAAATAGGTGCTATAATTTCAAATGTTAAACTGATTGTCAGACAGATTGCATTGTTATGGGATTAAAGTCAGAAACTGACAAACTAGATTAACATTTAGAGAGGACTCTTACACGATGAGTCAGGCTGAGATGGTGCTTCACGCATGTGGGTCCTATGTGAAAACAAGTCTTCCTCCAAAAATACACAGCTGACTATTTGGTTATTAAAGGACATCATGAGTCACTGCTTGAGAGAGGCCAAGAGAACCCTCTAGAATAAACCAGTGATGCTGGTGACTGACTACGACAGTAAAAAGATCTTCTTTAGCCGAGGCCTGTTATCCCTACCTCAAAAGCCGCTAATCATCACTCTGTTCCGTCTCTTTACCCAACCACTGTACCTAATGTAGCC
Source organism: Mallotus villosus (assembly GCA_903064625.1). NCBI lineage: Eukaryota > Metazoa > Chordata > Actinopteri > Osmeriformes > Salangidae > Mallotus > Mallotus villosus. The sequence continues at coordinate 98,573 of CAEFZP010005769.1, read as the reverse complement.
ATAAATGGAGACAAAAAGCGAAACATTTATTCCTAGTGATGTTAGATGTGATTGGGGAGATATAAGGAGTTGGTGTCAAAGCTCCTTTGTAGACAAGGGTCTAACCCTCCCCCCCCACACACACACACACACTCCCATACTGTACACACACACTACCACAGGAAGTTGAAATCACATCCTGGAATTGAGGGTACCGATAACACCACCCCCTATAACATCACTGTACTATTTCCTGTTTGTTCAAGTTTGTTTTTGTCTTTGGTTTTCTGGAGGACAAACTATTCATATTTGTATGAATTTTGGAGGTAACTTAATCAGGATTTGTGTGGAGAATATACATACACACACATACACACACACACACACAGATCCGATTCCAGATCTCCCAGAACAGAATGCCCAGTAAAGTCTGGACTCTGAGAAGCTGTTTGTCCCATTTTAGACATAGATTCTTTAGTCTATTTCCAACTGCCACCATTACCAAGTGATCTTTCTGTATCTCTCTCCTATTGTTTATCTTCTTTTTTTTCTCCAATTCCTTTTCTAATCATCCCTCTTTTCCCCCTAAAATCTTTATTATTCTTCAGCTCTCTTTTCTCTCTCCAGCTCTGGCTACCACTCTCTCTATTTAAAGGCTCAGAATTGTTCCACATGCCAGGGACAATCAAACTCTCACCTGGTCTGAGATGAGGGTCAGACCCTCAGATGCCGATACAACATCCCCGGGTTGATTCCAGTTGAGCCCTATCTGGGGGGGGGGATAATATAAACCCCTTCCTGCTCCGCTCATTTGAGCTGTTTCAGGGTCTGAATTCTGGTTTCTCTAAACCAATGCTCATTGTAGCAACTCATTATAGCTCTCATGCCCAGAACTCCACTGAAACACATACAAACACAAATTTAAAACCCCACAGTAGATGGCAAACAATGCTACACATAAACATTATTGGGGCCTTATGTACTTGAGTTAGTACTGTATACCGTCTAGTAGTTGGTAGTATAGTAGACTTGAGTCTGGATGGGGTCTCAGTGTTTCCCACAGATTCGAAAGCAATTTGCGGCGGGGATATTAAATATATTTTTTTATTTTATTTATAAAATATATATGTATTAGCTATGTTGGATGCTGTCGTCCTCTCCTACTCTTTCTTCAATGCCTAACGAATCTATCTCTTGACCCTGTATTTATGCTTGAGCAGCACTGGTTGAAGCCTGAAAATATTGTAAACAATGTTTGCATATGCAGGTAGCAACGCTAGTGCAAAATAACTATTTAGCTGTCCGGCTCCTTGACGCCGGGTAAGTGGGGCTCGTGAGACAGCTCACCAAAAGAACGATGGGGAACCACTTGTCTAGCAGATTAAGACATGTTCGTAGGTACCTAGCTAGCGAAAAGTAGCCTCAACTTTCCTAGGCTGTGTCTACTACCGCGCACTTTTGCACTTCGAGCACTTACTTTCAGTGCTTAGGGCGCTTACGCTAAGAAACCAAAATAATTCAGTGCACTGAAAGTACCCGGATGATGCACTGCAAACGGGCAAAAAATGAAGTGCCCTAAACGGGCGCCATCTTGGCTACGTAGCGGAAGAGGAGGAGTCCAGTGACAGAAATACAAGCGGGTTTGTTTCGCGGGTTTAGTTTCTCAGGTGTCGAGCAGATTTGCGTGCGTCACTTCCCGCTAAATGGGTAAGTAAAGTGTTCCAGTTTAGACAGCACTACTCAGCAACTGAGTGCACTGCAAATGTAAGTGCACTACATTGCAGTGCACTACATTGCAGTGTACTTAGTTGAGTGCGCGGTAGTAGACACAGCCCTAGACTTAGCTACGATACTAATGCTGAAGGGTCGCTGATATCGCATAACGATTAGCGTTGTTGCTAAGGTGTGATGTTGTGACTGTGTGTATTTGAGAGACACGTGAATGACAGAGACGGAAGGAGAGCAGGGAAAGGAAATGCAGCTGGACGAATACGCTGCGTGTTTTAGATATCGTAAAAAAAAATTACGGTTTGATTCCCTGCCGTGCAAGATGCACGTTGTGTCCTTCGGCCTTACTTGCCTCGGGGAGAAAGTCCCTGTACTTACTGTAAATCGCTCTGGATTAGAGCGTCTGCTAAATGAGTAAATGTAAATGTATTATTGTTGGAATGCTACTTCATCAACAGCACTATTGTTCTTCGAATCTTTATTCAACTTCTTCATATGACTATTATTCTATTTCTTCCATCGCACCTTTCAGCTCCTTTCCAATTTTCAGCTGTTAAAACTGTTCAGCTATCGAAAAATTCAGCAGTTTCAAGGGTTTCCAGCTATGACTTTTCAGCTATTCAACCTTTTTCAATATTTTAATATTCATTTCAGCTTTCAGAATTCCAATGCATTTTCTGCAGGAAATGCACTTTCTAGTTACAAATGCTTCTTTTTACTGTATCATCTAGTAGCATGACCTACCACACCACAGCGAGTGTGTGAAGTCTGACCATGTCCATTTTGTTTTGTTTTCTTTCAGGATTCTATGAATGCCTTGGCTGTGGACTTAGACTACCCAGCGCTACGGAAAAACAAAAACATAGAGGCCTTTCTGAACAGATGTAACTCCTCTCATCAATGTTGTTTTGCCCCTAAGCATATTTTAGATGCTCCATATAAACGTTTAGATGTAAATACATGTCTACATAGATTCTTCAGAGACTGTTGAGGATATTTACACTGCTTCAGAAGTAGCCCTAACACTGCAGATTGCCATAATATATTTATCCCCCAAAAACGCATATGTTTCCAGTGGCTTAAGTACATAGGCATTGTTTATCAACAAGTTTGTAGAGAAGAAGACATTTATTTTAAATGGAATGGGTTGGCTAGACTGAAAGGGGGCATATTGTGGAGTCTTTCTAGCTCTGCCTTTATATAGGAAGTGATTGTGCTCAGTTTGTGCATATATATGTACTGAAGTAGGATGTATTGAACTACGATTACAGTATTCTTGACTTCTAAATGGCCATAGGTAATACCATCTGACAAAGTGTCAAGCACTAACAAAGCTCTTTGAAGAAATAATATATATAGCACAGTCTTACTCTGTATGTTGTTTGTGCCCAACATTTATTTTGGGGATACAGTTGTATTGTAACCTGTGTGAAACAGTGTGTCTCTTTTCCCATAGATGAGAAGGTGGTGGGTCGCCTGCGCGAGCTGCAGGTAAAACTGGAGGACTTTGAAAGGGTGAAGCTGATAGGCCGAGGAGCCTATGGGGAGGTGCAACTGGTGAGTTGTTTCTCTATATCATAAGCTCCTTTAAAGGAGCTTCTTAAAGGGATGAGATGATTGGCGGAGGGGACAAGTTCCTGTTTTTCTGTGTAGAGCCATGGGCATCTGCTTTTCCTCTGCCGTGTCTCTCCTTGTAATCAAAACTAGTTTGAACAGGCTTAGGACGTAGGAGAAAAGAGAGATTCATTCCTTGTTTGAAGTGTTCCGTGAAAGAGTGGTGGAGTTGGGGGGGCCTGTCCTCCATGTGGGTTTTTGCTATTCTGACATGTGAGTGTTTGTGATCCATGTTGTCATTGTCTGGGTATGTATGTGTGCGTTTCATCATGTCTGCCCTGACCACAGGTACGACACAAGGCTTCCAGAAATGTGTACGCAATGAAACAACTCAGCAAGTTTGAGATGATCAAACGCTCTGACTCTGCCTTCTTCTGGGAGGAGCGAGACATCATGGCCTTCTCCAACAGTCCCTGGGTAGTTCAGGTGGGACATGTACCCTCCCCCCAAAACACACACACACATCCGAACACAGTATCTACCTTCATATAATATTACTAAGACTGAAGTCATTCAGCATTTCTGTACCATCCCTAGCTGTGCTGTGCCTTCCAAGATGACCGTTATCTCTACATGGTCATGGAGTTCATGCCCGGCGGGGACCTAGTCACCTTGACGATGAACTACGACATGCCAGAGAAGTGGGCTCGCTTCTACTTGGCTGAGGTGGTTCTAGCTCTGGACGCCATCCACTCCATGGGATTCATCCACCGGGACGTGAAGCCAGACAATATGCTACTGGATGGGAAAGGACACCTCAAACTGGCCGATTTCGGTACCTGCATGAAGATGGACTCAGTGAGTTATTTGGGGTCAGAAATACAATTGAGTGAATTCAGAAAGCATCTTTTATATATATGGTCAGGTCCCAGATATTAACATGCTGAGAGAGTACAGCAGACTTTAATCATACTTGACTGATATTGGGGGGCAAGTTGCACTTTTACAGACGTAGTACCAGCCACAAGAGAAAATGTACAAAAACAACAGGATTTCATTTTAACTAACTTCTTATTCTTCAATGTACTACTTGGCAAAAGCTTTTGTTAGAACATTATTTCCAATATTTTCTAGTTCTGAAAGGACACAGCGGATTCCTTGCATTTAAATTATAAATACAACTAAACAATTAAAAAAACATTGCATGTGGGGGAGGGAGGGGGGGGTGAACTCAGGAGTGAACTCTGGTTCCTAGTGCTCCCGGTTACCACCTTGTGTTGTGTTTTGGAAATTACTCTATACTCATTACTTTACCCCTTAGGTATGTTATGTCATTTAAGTTCAATTTGATTTTACAGAGGTAATAGCAAATAGCTGGGCTGTACCTTCAATTTGTGTATGTGTGTTTAGACAGTAGAGTCTTGTTTTTCCCAATGGGCCAATTTGATTTACAGCCAACAATCCAAGAACACACAACAACATAAAACACATACACAACATATAACAGCATATTCAGCATATTCAACATATTCAGAACAAACAATGTCAATAATAAAAACACATGTGCGTAGCAGTAGGAATGACACAAGACCAACACGGAGTACCAAATGAGCTGGGGTGTGTGTGTTCTGTCTCAGACGGGCATGGTGCACTGTGACACGGCAGTGGGCACACCAGACTACATTTCCCCAGAGGTTCTGAAGTCTCAGGGTGGTGACGGGTACTACGGCCGTGAATGTGACTGGTGGTCTGTGGGTGTCTTCGTCTTTGAGATGCTAGTCGGTGAGTGATTTCACTTCCAACGCTTGTCACAAGACTTGTATATTGTGTCCCAAATCATCTGTGTTAGCTGGATTAGAGATGTGGTTGCTTCCTGTTTCTTTGTTTGTTTTGATCTTACCTCTTTGACGTGCTTGATCATGTAAAATGCATGTAAAAACAGACAGTTTCTTTCTGTCCATGTCACTTTTTCCTCTCTCTTTATAATTTCTCTATGTCTTGGCTTTTTATAATATAAGACTTTCTCTCTTTCCATCTCTCTCAGGTGAAACTCCGTTCTACGCAGATTCACTGGTGGGAACCTACGGAAAAATCATGGACCATCAGAACTCCCTTTACTTCCCAGAAGACATGGAGATGTCACAGAATGCCAAAGACCTCATCTGTGCCTTCCTATCTGACAGGTACAGGACAAAACAAAAACTATTGAAATCCTTTTGCATATTTACTGGTTCATTGCATTTACTGGAGTCTGACGGTGGCTGTTAGGCACCATAGGTGGCATTTTTTGTCTGCAGAGAATTGCACAATAGTCCTGTTGTGCCAGATTAGAACAAATTAGGACAGAATAATATTTTCACCATGGCATACCACAACTCCATCCTGGTTGACCTCTCTCACTTGGCAGGATGACCTTAGTCACACCTTCCTGTGAAGTCATAGTACTCTTCTTGAAGTGAGAGGGGGAAGGAGAGTGTGGTGTGCGTGAGAGAAAAGTTGAGGGTCAGATGATGAAAGGGAAGCTGGCCAAAATAGTTTCTTTTAGCTATGTATGTTCCATGACATCAGAAAAAATCCAATATCCAATAAAGACTGATTGTATTGAATGAGTTTCAATTATAGTAGATTCATAGTGGTGCACATTAGTGATATTACATTTACATTTACATTTATTCATTTAGCAGACGCTTTTATCCAAAGCGACTTCCAAGAGAGAGCTTTACAATGCATAGGTCACTGATCATAACAACGAGATATCCCCAACATTGCAAGTAGTCAAACATGGATCGTACATTGTGAAAAAACCAACAATAAGTGCCAAAGGGAAGAATCATAAGAGCATGGAGTTAAACAAGTTACAATTGAACAACATGAACCTTAAAAGTGCACGAGTGTACCTATGGAAGAGCAAACAACAGTTTAATCAGTTACAGCTAACCAGCAAGAGCAGCAGGTCTCTAAGTAAGAGTCCTTCTGATCCTGGGAGAAACTAACATCATGTCCAGCAGATCTTTCCTAGGTACCGTTGTATTCCCGGAACAAGTGTGTCTTGAGCCTATTCTTGAAGGTGGGGAGACAGTCAGTGTCTCTGATGGAGGTGGGGAGTTGATTCCACCACTGGGGGGCCAGACAGGGGAAGAGCTTGTGTTGGGACCGGGCAGTCTTGAGCGGTGGGACCACCAGACGGTTGTCAGAGGAGGACCGAAGGTGGCGGGAGGGGGTGTAGGGCTGGAGGAGAGACTTGATGTAGTCGGGTGCAGTCCCATTCACCGCTCGGAAGGTAAGTACCAGGGTCTTGAATCTGATACGGGCCATGACGGGCAGCCAGTGAAGGGAGACGAGGAGCGGGGTAACATGGGAGCGTCTGGGTAGGTTGAAGACCAGACGGGCCGCTGCGTTCTGAATCCTCTGGAGAGGGCGGGTTGCGCATGCTGGGAGCCCGGCGAGCAGCGAGTTGCAGTAGTCCAACTTGGAGAGGACAAGTGCCTGGACCAGCAGCTGGGTGGAGTGCTCAGACAGGTATCTCCTGATCTTCCGGATGTTGTAGAGGGTGAATCTACACGACCGGGAGACAGCAGCGATGTGGGCTGTGAGGGAGAGCTCGTCATCCATGGTAACCCCGAGGTTCCTGGCAGAGGACGAAGGGGTCACCGTCGCCGATCCCAGGGTGATTGAGAGGTCATGGGAGATGGACGGTTTGGCCGGGATGATGAGGAGTTCGGTTTTGGCGAGGTTCAGCTGGAGGTGGTGCTTGGTCATCCAGGCAGAGATGTCTGTGAGGCAGGCCTCAATCCTGGCTGAGATCCCCGGATCGGTCGGGGGGAACGACAGGTAGAGCTGGGTGTCGTCAGCGTAGCAGTGGTAGGAGAAGCCATGGGAGGTGATGATTGGTCCAAGCGAGGTGGTGTACAGGGAGAAGAGGAGGGGTCCAAGGACGGAGCCCTGTGGGACGCCAGTGGAGAGCTGGCGGGGGTCAGACACATCGCCTCCCCAGGAGACCTGGTAGGATCTTCCCGACAGGTAGGACGAGATCCACTGAAGTGCAGTGCCAGTGATGCCCATCTCGGAGAGTCTGGCGAGCAGGATCTGATGGTTAACCGTATCAAATGCTGCAGAGAGGTCCAGCAGAATGATGACGGATGACCTTGAGGCCGCTCTGGCAGACTGGAGAGCCGTGGTGACCGACAGGAGGGCAGTTTCAGTGGAGTGGCCCATCTTGAAGCCCGATTGGTGGGGGTCAAGCAGGTTGTTCTGAGTGAGAAAGTTTGACAGTTGGTTAGATACAGCGCGTTCAATTGTTTTAGAAAAGAAGGGTAGAAGTGATACCGGTGTGTAGTTCTGGAGGACAGCTGGGTTAAGGGAGGGTTTTTTGAGTAGGGGTCTAACTCTGGCCTGTTTGAAGGCAGAGGGGAAAGTGCCGGAAGTAATAGAAGAGTTGAGGACATGGAGAAGGAATGTTATGATGGAGGGAGAGATGGTTTGAAAGAGAGGGGAGGGGACTGGATCAAGGGGACAGGAGGTGGGGCGATGAGAGAGAATGAGGTCAGAGATCTCTGCCTCAGAGAGGGCCGAGAAAGAGTTGAGACATTTAGTAGGGTCAGTCATAGAGGGTGAGTGAATAGGAAAGGTTGGTTCAGGGAACCTACTGCTAATGTCAGCAACTTTTTTCTCAAAGAAGGAGGAGAAGTCGTCTGCTGTCAGAGTGGAGGGAGGGGGTGGGGGAGGTGGGTTAAGAAGGGTGGAGAAGGTAGAGAAAAGTTTGTGAGGGTTTGAGGCAGAGTTAATTTTGTTCAAGAAGTAGTGAGTTTTAGCATCAGTTATATGGGCAGAGAAGGATTTGAGGAGGGAGTGATACTTATCAAGGTCTAGACTGTCGTTAGACTTGCGCCATCTCCTCTCAGCCGCTCGAAGGGTGGAACGTTCTTCACGAATAACATCAGTGAGCCACGGGCAGGAGGGAGAAGATCGCGCAGGCCTAGTTGACAGGGGGCAGAGGGTGTCAAGTGATTCAGTTAATGTGGATAACAGCATGTTAGTGGCAGTGTCGGTGGGGTGGGACATGAACTCGTTAATAGGAGGGAGGGAGGATGTTACAATGGAGGAGAAGTGCGACGGGGGATAGGGAGCGGAGATTGCGTCTGAAAGTTACGAGGGGAGGGGAGGTAGGAAGAGTTGGAGGGAGAGATATAGAGAATTGGATAAAGTAGTGATCAGAGATGTGTAGTCGGGGTTACAGAGGTTAGGTCAGTGATACAGTTACGTGTCAGGACGAGGTCCAGCTGTTTTCCTGCCTGATGGGTTGCTGGTGTGTTGAGCAACGTCAGGTCGAAGGAGGTCAGGAGAGACTTGAAGTCAACAGCCTGCGTTCCATCGAGATGGATGTTGAAGTCCCCAAGAAGTATCAGCGGTGTTCCATCATCCGGGAGGGCGCTGAGGAGCATGTCCAGCTCCTCCACAAAGTCAGCTAGGGGCCCTGGTGGGCGATAGAGAACAATTAAAAATGCTTTGATAGGATCAGTTAGCATCACATAGTGGTGTTCAAATGATTTGGCAGTAAAAGAGAGTGGGGTGGATGTGCATTTAATATGTGGGGAAAGAAGCAGACCTGTCCCGCCCCCTCGCCCAGTTAGGCGAGGAGAGTGGGAGAACGAGTGGTTGACAGAGAGAGCAGCTGGAGTTGCAGTGTTCTCTGGTAGGATCCATGTCTCTGTTAGCGCGAGGGCATCAACAGAAGCATGGGATGCTAACGCTGGAATGAAGTCGGCCTTTTTCACAGCAGACTGGCAGTTCCAGAGTCCTATAGAAAGAGAGAGAGCAGGTGGAGAAGATCTGGAGAGGTAGCTAAGGTTAGAAGTGGAACGTATATACTTTGTGACATATCTACGTCTACGTCTGCGGGTGTTGCAGTGAACGGGAATGCTAAAGAAGCACATGCTAGCTATAAATGTGTTCTAGGTAGAAAAGAATATGAAATAGGGTGATACTTATCATAAGAGGTGATCCGCCTCGTCGTCCTTCCTCGGATGACTCCCGCAGGAAGACTCCCTTTGTCTTGTTGACCGAGTCTTAGTGCCCGAGGCTGCCAGGCGAGGCTGCCACAGGTGTGCTAGCTGCCTTAAATGCAGACCAGTGCTTGGCCACGCCTCTGTTTCTGTATACAATGGCCCGAGTTTCGGTTCCACTCGCAAAAATAACTGGCTGTAAACCCTATCTTACAAACATCTAGCCTGACACACTGTTAAGTATAGACACAACACAGCGAAATAAGTTTAAATAACTTACTTTGAGGAGAATCACACGAAGTACAATCGCTAGGCTATAACACTGGTATTATATATATTAGTGAAAATGGAGATGGTTTACTAATAAATGTTGTAATAACTGTATTTCTAGCAGTAGTGTTGGAAGTAGCTATAGGTTAATGTAGACAGGAAGACTGAATGGGGTGTTGGGGAAGGTCAGGAGCCCTGCCCTCAGGTAGAGACCATTTCCTGTTTACATTAGTAGCCCCGCCCCAGGAGAGGAAGTGGGAGGGCTACTGGAGGCATCGAACACTGAGCCCTTCTGCTGCAGCACAAGCCTGCCTTTTACTTGCTCTCTCTCCATTTATTTACTTTCTTACTCACTCCACTATCCCTCATCACACCAAAACACACACACTCTCTGTTCCTACGCACAGTGTACATTTACCTTTTGTAAATGTAAAAAGAATAACATGTATTAATTCAGTGTACATTGTGACTTGCTCAGTCACTTTACACACTCTCAAAACGGAACCTGCAAAAACTCTTTCACTGACTCACTCCTTCATACATTCAGTTCTTTAGTCTATTCTAAACTTATAGTAGACTTGTGTTTCAGCACCTCTTTTTCTGCTTTTACTGTTTCTGGTCTGCCTCTCAATGTGTTAAAGTTTTCCGTTTTCCACTCCTCTATTTCTCTCGCTCTCTCACCCTGTCTCTGTATCTCTCTGTTTCGAACTCATTCACTCACACACTCCCTCATTACTATCCCATTCTCCTTTCCTTTTGCTCCCTCTCTCGCTGTCTCTGTTGTCTGTGTCTACCATGGGTGTTCAGATTTAGTTCTATTGAGCTGGATAACTCCCCCCCTGCTCTCCTCTGCTCTGTGCAGCCCCAATCCTCTCTTCCTCTTGGCTGGGGCTGGAATGTCCCACACGTGGCAGCCCAAACTGCCGCACCCCTTCAGTCTTTTACCCAATGCAGAGGAGGGAGGAGGAAAAAGAGAGTCAGTGGTGTTGATGTTGTCTTAGTCCTGCCTCACTACCCTACCCTTGCTCCAGCCTTTGGCGTCTATTCTCACCATCTTCTCGGATCAAAAATCTATTTTTGTTTTCCTGCTCCTTCCTGGTTTGTGCAGTAGACACAGAGGTCAGTCTAGGGGCTGTCATTCACTGCCATTGCTGCAATTGTCTGGTTGATTTGATTGCCCAGGCTGGTCAATGGTCAGAACCTTGTGGTTATACCGGCCTTGGGGATAGTGCTCTTTGTGTCGAGGTCGCAGAGCCGTTGGGCTAGGACTGTCTGACCACTTCGTTCCATTGCTATGTACAGGGAGGTGCGTCTGGGTCGCAACGGTGTGGACGAGATCAAGAAACACCCCTTCTTCAGGAACGACCAGTGGACCTTCGAGACCATCCGAGAGAGTATGTATGCGTTTGTGTGTGTTCTTGCGTGTCTATGCATGTATAAACTCTGTATGCCAGTTAATCTGACAATTACCGTATTGCATATGTTCGTATGTGGGTGCAGGTGTTTGTGCATGTTTCCATATATTCCTACCAGTCACCTTCTTCTTCTGCTCTACTCTGCACATAGTTCATTCCCAATGCTGGAGCCAGTGAGGCCATAGAAAAAAGAATATGCCTACCAGACTGCTCAGCATTGCATAGATACTATGTACACCCTGAGTAAAACATTCTTGCCATCTTTACAATAACACACATGAAGGTGTTACTTTCTTTTCTCTTTCTTTCATGCTTTTTTTTGTCCTTCATTCTTTCCTTACGTTGCTTAGTTGTTTGCCTATTTTAATCATTGCACACCAGGGATCCGTGGTGGAGAAATTGCCTGCTCTACTCCTGTTATTTTAAATACCTCAAGTCACCTTGGACAGGGAAAGGAAGTGTATATTTCTTTGGACTCTCTCCCTTTTGCTCTCTCTTTCTTTCACCTGGCTCTGATTAAGAACGAATCATAACTCCAGACCATTGCCAAGGCGGGCGTAACACTAAACCACCACTGAACCTCTGTGTGTGTGTGTGTGTTATCAAACCCCACTGTTTTCATCATTACTTTCTCTTAATGTGCTTCAAACAGAACCAACTACTGAAGCACACATGTGTGCATGTGGACGTATGTATGTACGCGTGCGTGTACGTGCACACCTGTGAACGTGTCTGGCGCCTACAGCTTGGCCCTGCCACAGCCAACAACAGAGGCCTGGGATGCTCGCAACCTAGTCCTCTCATTCGCCGGGTTAAAACCAGCCCATTCCTTATTGCTCTAAATGAAACCCTCGGATGTGGGTGACTGGGTAGTGAGTGAGAGACGGCGAGGGTGGCGGGTGGGGCTGGCGTTGTGGATTGGCATAATGAGTAAGGGTGCTTCAGATTGAGAGCTGGTCCCTCTTCCTCACTCTCACTGCGGCCACAGCTGCCTGTCATTAGCCAGCCCCTGTCGGAGAACAAGCCGAGCCACAAGGGGCCTCCTTGGAGTGGCTTGTATCTCTCTGTCTCACCACACACTGTGCGTCACTTAGTTCTTTCCCTTTCATTCTGTTTTCTTTTATTCCCCCTATCCGTCTCAAGTCTGTTGTACCATTTTCAATGATGTTACTGAGCTTTAGTTATGTGAGTACATTGAGTCTTCTGGCTGGAGACAGATGGAGCCACTTTACATAGATAAAATCAAAAATGGCTTCCTAGATACCTAGATCCCAATGATGTCTTGTAGACAGCAATAGCATTTACATGCAGAGGGCATTGGTCAATTGTATGAAGCAGCGTACGCAAAAACATCCTCCGAAACATGCTGTTTCTACACAGTTTCAAATGTTTAAAAAAAGAAGAAAAGAAAGTGACGGTGCGAGAATCTGCTTACTTCTACACAGTTTAACCACACGCATGTGTCAAGACGACACTATGGCCAAAAAGCGAAGAGAGAATTGCTTAATAGAGATAAGTTTACTATGTCCACATTGATTAGTTGTTAATGTATCAATAAAGCCTATGCTAAAAACATACATAGTATGTTATTTATTTTTACAGTATGAAATCATTCTTGTTCATTTAGGCCACTAGTGAATTATGCCTTAATACAACAAATGAATTGACGTTAAGTTGTACTCATGTAGGGAAAGAAGGGTTCCCACTCCACCCTGGGATCCTCCTCCATCTTGGCTTTCCAGTGGCTCTCTGGACCTTTGACACATTTCTGAGAGTCTACAGTTGAAACGCCATTAAAGATACTCTGTTACTCTTGAGTGGGGACAAGTAGGATAGTCTTCTCTCTGAGTGTATGTGGGTGTGTGTCTGAAAGGCACAGTGTGTGCAGGGCACAAAGCGTGTACTGTGGGAAGGAGGAGAGGAGTGTCGTCAGCTTGCTGTTCACTGCTACCTCTCCTGCTGCATGTGCCTATGTTGGCTCAGCATACACACCTGGGAGCTGGTGCTCCCAGACACACACACACACACTTAGATTTAATCACATGTGGACTGTGCGAGTATTAGAGAGTCACATGAGGACTGTTTTTCCCAAACCCACTCTTTCCTCTCGCATACTCTACCTCGTTTTCCCTTTCTCTCTTTTCCCTTCTCTACCTGTTCTTCTCCCAGTCTCTCACCCTCTCATTCCCGTTCACTTTCCATCTCACTCCTCTCTCCCTCTCGTTCTCGCTCACTCATACCTCTCTCCCTCTTTGCCGCTTTCAGCGGTGGCTCCAGTGGTGCCAGAGCTGAACAGTGACATAGACACCAGCAACTTTGATGAGATTGAGGATGATAAAGGAGACGCAGAGACCTTCCCTCCTCCCAGAGCCTTTGTGGGAAACCACCTGCCTTTCGTGGGCTTTACTTACTTCAAGGAAGACGAGTAAGATGTCATTTATTTTATTTTATCGGCGTATGTCTATGTACTCAGTTTTCATGCATGACATTTTCTTTGGAACAGTCATATCTGGCATGTTTTGGTCCTGGGAATTTATTATAGGCCTATCAAAGCCTTTGCATTTTCTTTCTTTTTTTTCTTGTAGTTTTCATGGCGAGAAAAACTTGCTCTATAAATGTATACATTTTGATGGGTATCTGTATTAGAACTGGAATGGTTAGACTCTTTATGCAGTACAGGAAACGTGTTCTGCGGAGGCCCTATGCTTGCAGTGAGGAGAAGGAGAGAGCTACAGTAGAGTCTGACTGCTTCACCCCCAAAACCTGTAATACTGTGAAGTCAGCCAGACAGTGAAAGACTGTTCTAGTCCTACACTGCCACCTTGTTCATATGAGGCTTTTTACTATAACCCCCAGACTCATACCCAGGACGTAGGCCTGACTGAGACCAGTGAATGGGGATTGTAGTAGACATGGGGCTGGGCAGGATGTGAATACAGGCAGTGGCAGTAGCGATCAGATTAGGAGGTGAGGGATGGTGTTTGGCATGGGTTGGCAGGGCTCCTCAGATGAACCCACTTCTCACTCATGTTTTCCCTCTACTTCTTGCACTCCCTCATGCTCTTTCTCTCGTGTTTGGTCTTCTCTCTCTCTTTCTGTCTTTTAGGCTACTAAGAGGAAAAATAGGGGGCACTTTAGAACAAACAGAGAATGTTGTAGATTGCTTTAAGAAACAAGAGGACCTCTCTGAAGACAAAGAGGTAAATACACAACTATTCCTTGCTTAGTCCTTGCGTATGCTGGTATTGTTTACTTAAGTTTGGATGAGTGGTAGGTATAGTAAAGGTATATTTATCACATTTACTACTGTATCTGGGATGCTGTAAATTAACTCTGTATTGTGTTTTTAATATAATTCTTAATAAAATATGACTTGATTATGACACTTTCAAAGCCTGATCTGCGGAAGAAATGTCATCGTCTCGAGGAACAACTCAACCATGAGATGCAGGCTAAAGACGATCTGGAGCTCAAGTGCAGGTATAGGACACACACACATGCTTAGAGAAACACAAAAACTCGTACAACGTACGTACATGAACACACATATAGTATACAGTATATATCCACCCAAACACAGTTGTGACAAAATATACCTCTGAGTACCTCAGTAAAACCAGCTGAGTTGTTTTGTTTGAATACTTTAACTTAAACTACAGATCACGTTATTGTATTGTATCAACAGTATAAAAAGTAAAGGTTTAAGTTAAGAAGCTGGTCTCTCTTTTCCTTTGAGGCCCAAGTACATAATATCCACTTCTTTAACATCTGTATTTAGTTGAAGTATGAAACTGCTCAAAATAAAGTGCAACTCAAAACACTGCCTCACACACATGTTTTTACTCATTAAAGTCCCAATACAACCTCTCTGTCCCCCAGAAATACCACCAGCCGTTTAGAGAAACTGGTCAGAGAACTTGACGAGGAGGCAAGGACAAACCACTGAATGGATATAAATTACAACATTCATTCATTAATGTAATATTTGTCATTTTGGGATTCTTACCATCTTTACCTTATCCCCCTACCCAGATGAGTAGCAGACAGAAGGTTGAGTTGTCCCTGAGGCAGTTGGAGAGAGAGAGAGCCCTACTGCAGCACCAGAGCTCAGAGAACCTCCGCAGGGTTGAGCTTGAGACGGAACGCAAACGCACGCTAGAGAACGAAGGTTTGCCTCTGCAGTGGCACATACTTAACACAATTCAGTTTCACATCAGTAGGTTTTATTAACCAATAAGCAGGTTCTTAATAATAATCCTATATTTGTATTATATCAACCAGAGATGGAGTTTTGATCTCTCTTGATTCTAGTCATGCTAAGACTCAACAGGTCAAGTGTAGGAACTTCTTATCTCTTTGTCAACTCTGATACCAACTCATTAGTATCTTATTATTTAGTCAACAGCCTGCGAGACCAGCTAGAGGAGCTAAAGAGGAGGAATCACAACTCTCAGGTCTTCAATGAGAAAAACATCCACCTGCAGAGACAGGTCAGTCCGCCCTGATATAAACACTTTGACAAGATTTGTCGAGATTTGAGTTGTTGAAACTTGATTACCTTCTTGATCGGTGCAGTTCCATCCAGACAGAGAACGCTTTCCGGGAAGCCCTGCTTACATGTCAAACAAAACTAGACTTCAGACATGAAAAAAATCATGAATTTTCATTAATGTGAAGTTCTGATTTAAAATCACATATAGGGATTCCCAAGTACCGTTTACCCATGCCACCCTGCCAAGACCTCTTGCCCCCCCTTTGCCACCCCATGTAAAATGTTCTAGATCCGCCACTGCCTCGGGTGGTCGTGAGATGATTTCCAGAAATCAAGGAACATTTTAAAACAATTAGAAATTGCATATTTTAGCCAAAATTTGTACAAGTTAAAAATAGTAATTAAATTAATGCATGCAAATAAAAAAGGCATAAGCCTTTTGATTTTCCATTCTCTGTAAGTACGGCAAACCATCTGACATCCGACCAGGAGGACGCATTAGTTAAACTGTCAAGCGACCGAACGTTAAAGGCAGCGTTCTCAGCTAAGACACTGGCTGAGTTTGGGATTTCAGTGGAGAGGGAATACCCATGGCCGCGGGAACTATGGGTGCTGAGAGTGCTGCAGCACGAGAATTAAAAATAATATGAATTGAAAATCCAC
Source organism: Mallotus villosus (assembly GCA_903064625.1). Lineage (NCBI taxonomy): Eukaryota > Metazoa > Chordata > Actinopteri > Osmeriformes > Salangidae > Mallotus > Mallotus villosus. Next base: position 82,470 of record CAEFZP010005769.1, on the reverse strand, counting down.
AACCGCGGACAAAGACCCGAGGTAGTGGACTGGCCATCGGGAGAAGAATAACGATGGAAAACCAGGCTAAGAAACGTAAGGTTGGGGCTGAAAAATTAAGAGACAAAAATACATCACCTTCACTAGACAAGGTTTTACCAATTGAAAAACAGCTATGTTTATTTTACACAAAGCTCAAAAACTATTTTGCTCGCATTACCTATCGAGCTCTCGAACTAGCATCACATCAAACACAGAATGTGCATGCATTAACAGGTTGTGGTTGCGTATGTAACTGGTGTGAATCGGTAAAACTCACTCCTCAGGTATGTAATGGGCCACCCGCGTCAGTGAATAGCTAGATTTTCTTTGGCATAGTTGGTAGTGGTTGCGCTTGGAAGTCGAGAGGTGGCAGGTTTGACTCCCCGTGGGAGTGAACCTTGGCCAGATACCTCTGACAGAGCTTGCAAGACCACGTCCGTTACATACCAGTTACACGTATACGGGGGCCGGTTCTGGTGGGCCGGTCTGGATCAAAGTCTAAGGCAAGTCTACTTATAAGTAAACCACCTCCGTGGATGCGGGGGTCGCAAGTCACTGGCACCATTATTTTAGGGGTCGTGGGCTGAAAAGTTTGGGAACCCCTGTTCTAGAACAATACAGTATTACTGTTATTTAGAGCTTCTGTCTTTCTTCCCTCTCCCCCTTATTCCTCTCCTGTCCCTCCTTTTTCGTCCCTTTTTATTTTTAATCAAACCCCAGCTGGAGGAGGCTATAGCATTGCTCCAGGGGGAAAGGGAGGCCGGGGAGAGGTTAAAAAAGAGCCAGATGGAGGCTCAAAAGCAGACCCAAGTTCTGGAGCTCAGCCTCCGTGATCACGAGGATAAGCTCAGCTTGCTGGAGAACAGCAAGATGGAGCTGGAGCAGCAGCTGATCAGCCTCCAGGCAGCCCTAGAGGCAGAGAGGAGAGACCGCAGCCAAGGGTCGGAGACCATTGCTGACCTGCAGGGTGAGTTTGGGGATTAAAGCTTAGGTCTGGGGACTAGAGGTTTGCCTGAAGCTTTTAATGGCATTTAAATAAAAATGTCCAGACCTCAATGAGTTAGCCTGTCATTGACAGATTAAATAGAAAATGCTTCTGGACGCAATTGTAGATTTTGATAGATACAACCAATCAGAGCAACAAAACATCATCTTGGTGGTTTACAAAAATGCCTCAGTGGCGCTCTGTACAGTCATTGCATTAAACCTGCCCATATCAAACATGGTTGCAATTGATCCGCCACCTTTCATGCCTGAGGGAAATCTGTTTGAATGGTAGGTAGCCAGAGCAAGTAAACCATACACTTGCAGATTGGTCTGTTTCCCAGGCTAACTTTCAGTATGACTGGGACGAGAGTTTAGACAGGGAGTGTAGAATGATAGATTTATTTTCTCAGAATAATACTTATTTTCTCTCACTCTACAATACTGTCCTTTGCACCTCTTTGACTCCCTTCACTTCTTTCTCTGTCCTACAGGGCGTTTATCAGTTCAGGAGGATGAGGTTAAGCAGATGAAGATCTCTCTTTCCCTGGCCCAGACCGAGGAAAAAAGGCTACAGCAGAAGCTTGCAGACCTGGAAAGAGTAAGAACAATTCTAAGTTACGCCTCCTTAATCATATCATCCTCTCATATAGCTAAATAACATAACCCCTCTCGTTAAACGGTAATATCTGGGGTTAGGGTTCAGACTATGGTTTCCTTCTTGTAACTTCATAATTATAATTTGACAACTATGGCATGGCAAATTCAAGTCAATATAAAGCTGCAGCAGAATTGGCTGGAAAAGGAAATACTGAATCACTTCCGTTTAATCCACCTGCCTTAACTGAGAGATCATACATGAGCAAATGTGTCCAAACCTTTGGTGGATTCTCAGGAGAAGAGCAACCAGGCAATTGATCTGACCTTCAAGTTCAAAACCCTCCAACAATGTCTGGAGCAGGAAGAGGCAGAGCACAAGGCCACGACGGAAAAACTAGCGGACAAGAGCCAGATCAACCAATCAATTGAGGAGGCCAAATCTGAAGCCGTCAAAGGTGAGAGAAGAATATTGGACCATAAATACTTCAAGATAGTGTGTGATATGTAGAGTGAAAGTATGAGACGGAGTAAAGAAGGATGCGTGTCTGCCAAAGGTTTTTTTGTATTATTATATGCAACATACATCTGTACATAAAATGTGTAAACTGTACTCTCTGAGCAGCGATGGAGAGGAGCCTACATGAGGAACGTAACTCCAAGCTGCAGCTGGAGGGCCAACTTCTGCAGCTCGAGAAGGACCACTCCATGCTGGCCTGTGACTACAAGCAAGCCCAGAACAAACTGGAAAAACTGCAAACAACCAAGGACAAGCTCACTGAGGAGGTGTGCGCGTGTGTGTGTGGTGTGTGTGTACGGGGGAGGGGTCATGATCCACTGGGGCATCTCCAAACTTTTCTGCCCATCAGTGCATGTCTCTGTGTTTGTGAGTCTGTCTGTATTCACCCTCACCATTTTCTCTCTCTTTCTTTCTCCCTTTCTTTCTCATTCTCTCAAATGTTATATTGCTTCCTTCACGTTCTTGTTGTAACCCAACCTTTTTTTGACTCCCTGGCCTTCTGCCCATCTCCCCAGGCATCACATTTGACCCTGCTCCTGGAGCAGGAGATGCAGAAATGTAGACTTACCCAGACTGACCTGAAGGTAAAGACCCAGCAGGCCACAGTGCTATGCTCCTCTGAGAAGCAGTTGAAGCAGGAACTTAATCACCTGCTGGACAAGAAGCACAGCCTGGAGAAACAGAACCAGGAGCTACGCAGGTCAGGGTAGATGGAGAACATACATATATAAGCACAGACAATCTCTCACGCACACAGTCTGTTTTAATCACTCCGGTTCAAAATTACAATATCACTTTTAGCTCTCCAAAAAACAAATTCTCGGATAAGATCTTTTTTTGAAAGACCACATTTACATAGTCAATGTGTCCTATTGTCTTGCCTTGCAATGCTATTGGATAAATGTGGTCTTAGAGCAATTAAAGAGCTAAAAGTGACGTTGTCATTTTACAACAAGGGGTCTTACAGGGATATTCACACACATCACTTACACACTTGTACTCTCACCTTCACAGACACACACATTTCTTCTCTTGTGGTTCGCAATACTGGTTGGTTAGTTGTTCTTTACAATTAGTCGATGACGGTGATTGACGGCAGGCTTGTCCAATCCCAGGGAGAGGAAAGAGGCTGACGGACAACTGAAGGAGCTAAAAGACCAGTTGGAGGCAGAGCAGTATTTCACGGTACTTTTCACCCCATAAATGAATTATTCTTCAGTACCTACTTAGACTTATACAAAACATGCAGTACCTGCTATATCATCGACGGGCAAAGCATCCGAGAACACATCTGAAATATCGTTGATACTGGTTTGTGCTATGTTTTTGTAAAGCAAATCAATTCAGTAATCTAACAGCAGTGTATTGTCAATAATGTACAGTCCTACTGTGTGTGTAATAGTAAGTTAGTATTCACTGGAAGCATGTTCAAGCCCAGTTGTTTCTATGTTCCAGACCCTGTATAAGACTCAGATTCGGGAGCTAAAGGAAGAGTGTGATGAGAAGAATAAACTGTATAAGGATGCTCAGCAAAGACTGGAAGAGTATCAGGAGGAGAGGTAAGAAACTAGTAATATCCAAGTCGTACAGCTTGCCCAGAACACTCACAGGACTGATATTGAAAGGTAGGGGAGTCATAGAAAAATGATCAGATTTTACATAATCTTTTACAATCAAGCTGATGCTTTTATCCAAAGCCACGTACAAATAGTGCATATAGAAAGTACAGCTGATGGTCAAGGATTAGAAGTGTTACTGTACCTGGGCAGTAGACAAAATCTCCACAGACATTTTAAGGATCTAACATGATTTGTCTTTAAAAGCTAGCTTCAGTATTATCTTACACTAATATGTAAATCACCTCACAGCCAGTAAGGAGGATTTGGTGTTATTAGATCAATAGCAGATGAGAGCTGGGGGGTATTCCAGGTAGCGGGTTTAACAAACTCTGAGATTAACCCTGAACTCTGAGTTGAGTTACTCTAACATGGGAAACTCCGAAACTTCGGTTCCAGAAAAGCTGATATGAATTAGTTAACTCAACTCGGAGTACGTCAACTCAGAGTTAAGCGCGGGCATGAGAACTATCGAAAGCCAACATCAATGGAGCTCCGATACTAGGATCCGCCATGCCACCCGGCGACAAAAAACGTGGTCCGACTTCACCAAACTTCAGATTCAAGTTTTATTACGTGTTTATGGTCGAGCACATATTACGAAAAAAAAGCAACACGGCTGTAGCAGCGTACAAGTGGCGTGGGAGACAATTGCTGCCGAGCATACATTTGAATGTAATAGCCAGTCCATACATTGAACGTTTAACCCCACTGTCCGTTAATATTACAGGAGAAAAGGTGGTGGACTTAATAAAATAGCATGTTCAATGTTTTATTAAATATAAAAACATACTACGAACAGGTAATGCATATTTTGCTTACGCTTGTGATTGTAGCCTCAACGTCACCTTGGTTTTAATCATATTCGACATGATAAGTAAATATCAATTGGTGCTTATTTCAAGCAGTTTCCCCCAACAGAATGCTTTTCATAAAAAGATGATGATGATGATTATGACGAAAAGACATTGAATGCTGCTGCAGAAATGGATGCAGAGAATGATGTGCTAGTTCTCTCCCCATGTACTATTATTTACAGGCTTGTGCGGAATTGTCAGTTACACTGACATTGAGAATAATTAATATAAAAAACGATTTGCATATACTAATCCTGTTGAACAGAGCATGGATGCTATACAGTGAGATGTTCATTTAATGGCAGGTGAATTTTGCATGTGGAACTGTGAAATGTAGCTAATGTAATCTCATGTATTCCTATAGTTACAAATAAATGAGTTGTACAAAGTGTACCTCATGAAGAAAGTGCCAAAAACTGACCAAGAGATGGTGTAGGCCTACTTAGGGTAGAAGAATAAAGGCTGAACTTGTAAGGCTATCAACCTGCCCCCACCTCTCATATGGTAAATTATGGAGTTACTGGATGGAGTCTCAACTTGATGGCACATGCATCTCATTGTGTAACTTACTGTAGCATTGCTAGTCATGTTGATAAGAAAGGGTCAAGATTGTGGTGTGATTGTAGTTGTTCTTGGATATTAAAGGGAATTGTGAATCGTTGTTCTGTGGATGATTGATCTCCTAAGACCTTCTCCTCGATCGGCTCTGGCTTGTCCTACTCCTTCCTCACCTCTTGCTTTCTATCTCTGGTTTACAATAATCATGGTAGAGTAGGCCTAAGAGTTAACCTTCATTGATTTCATTAATTTGCAATATAATTAAATGATTATATTATTTAACCTTAATTTGACCATTCTTGCTTTGATTTAACCCAAATAGTCAAATAACTGTAATTGGTATTGGCATTATTTGGTTAATGTTAATACACTGTTCAGTTTCCCATCTTCCTTCAAACCATAGGGAATTAGTTTCGATGTTTTGGCCAATATTGACCCAATAGATCACCAGTTGGACGGTAGGCTACATCATGTAAATTGTAGAAATCATGTGAATCATGTAAATTGTAGGAACAAGCTGATATAATTAGGTTACTCATTGTTAGATTTCTATTTGTAGGCAATGAAGAAGACCAAATCCTACAATTTCAATTATTTTTATTTATTTTAGTGCCAAAAAGCTTTTGGTCAATTCTGTGTGCACGTCCACGGCATGTAACACTAGCGATGGCTGAGAATGTTGCTAAAATAAATTACAGATTGTGACGGGAAACGGTAATGTTAATTTAGGCATTCATCAGGGAATTAAAGCACATCAAATCGCAGTCTTAAAATCGTCTCCTGGCGTATAACCAGAGCCTGTTTAAGGATATATTCTAAATTCTCTGGTATAACTTTAAACTAAGCAAATTTTATTTTGTTCGAGATCGCTCGGCTGAACCAGGAAACGATATCCCATGTCTGCCAACGCTATCAAACTCAGAAAGTGGGAGGGGATAGGTAAAACTCAGAGTATGGCATGGAAGCCATGCTAGCGAGCAGCTGGCTGCGTTTCCCGATAACGATGGATCGTACGAGTTACGAAGGTTCTCTACGATCAAAATAAAGATCCATTGTTATTTCTTACGTGCGTTTCCCGAACATGCTCGTAAGGAGAACCATCGTACGTGTCTCTTAAATTGCACTTAACAAGACGCTGTCCATTGTACTGAAATGTGATTCTTCTGACGCAACTTTAAGACTTTAAAATGTAAACGTTAACAAAAATAATTGACGAATTACGGCGCACAAAAAATATTTTCTGTCCTACAGAAAACTTTACATTTATTATAGGCTACTGATTTTAGTACTTTTCAATGTACATAGTATGATGCTACATGAAGACAAAGACAATAAGCTGAACGTGCAAACTATGCTGCATCTGAGTTTTACACCGGTGTCAGGACCCTGCAATCAGCGACACAGGATGCTAAATACCAATAGGAGGTCTTGGAAATGAAGTGAGCTCATCTCCAAATTGAGGAGAGGAAGCTCTTGTTTGAAGAGATTAGGTTCACAAGGCCCTCCATTTCTGTGCCTATTCTTCTGCCCAACCAACAGGTATAGGCCTAGTGTCAAATGTTACCTTATAGCCTAAGCATACAATGTGTATTTTATTTAAGTAGCCTAAAGGCTGAATTGTGTATTGTATCATTCAGTGTTGACTGTCCAATCCTTACATGTTTTTTCACCTTAGATCCATGTGTGGAGCAGGAGCAGGGAGAACAAACTCTAATAAAACAACTAGCCTATATTTCTCAAATTACTTGTGCCTATATTTACTACTTATTGAACTAGGTTAAAAACCATGCATTTAAATGCTTAATTTCTAGTGTTGACTATATCTACAATATTGCAATAATAGGCCAACAGCTTTCCAAGATGTTTGCAGTCTGATGATTCTCAAATATTGGCCACAAATTACATTGTGACAAATGACAAACACACAAGTAATGAATACCCCATGTCTTCAACATGGAATCATTGTTTCTAAAATGAATAATCAACCCTACTTTAATTGATGGTTGATCAATTATACTCATTGAGTGTAAGATATGTCAGATGACATCATGATATCATAATTCTCCTGAACCACATAGAAGCAGACCTGCAGAGGCTAACAAGGAGGTCCTTTGCACTGACCCCTGCAACCCTACTGGCAGTGTTAAGGTTCTATGCCACTGGCAGTTTTCTGGAGGTTATTTTAGATGGACATGGGCTCTCCAAGGCCCCATGAGTGTCAAGATCTGTGCAGGCTGTCACAACTGCATTACTTTGGCACATCCCAGACCACATCCAATTCCCCACAACCAGAGGGGACAAGTCCACTATCTTCAATGGTTTTTATGAGTTTTGTATGAGTTTTCACTCCCTCTCAGCCCCTTCACCATGTGTGACTTCCCAGTCAACACTGTGGAATATTTCCATTTCCTGGGCGCTACCATCTCCCAACATCAGGCTCGGCTCTGCCACCAGCCTCTTCATCCACCGGGCTTGGCGTGCTACCAGGCCATAATTCTAATAAACATCTTCAATGTTTAGGCTAATTGTTGTTGTGTTATTGCACTCGTAAAAGTGTTTCGTTAATTAATTTCTAGTTACTATTGCACATTACAACAGCCATATTTCAATGTTATAGTATTTTAAATAAGACTGACATTTGTTTGTTAAATCTACCTTTGTTTATTGCATGCGCCAAACCCACCAAATCAAATTATTTCGTGTAACCTAAATTTACTTGAGAATAAACCTGATTCTGATATTGTTTCGGCAATTGTATGGTTCACTAACAAATATATCCCGGTTCGAACGCAACAGGTGTAAAAAGAGAACCAAAATACGTAATCTTATCTTCCATCGGAACTAACTTTCAGCATTAGTCTATGTAGTTTATATGGTCGGCCGACGTGTGTCTCCACTGAGTCTCTGTGTTACGATACACTTAGCGATCTACGACTGGTCTGGAGCTCTCGTTAATCTACGACGATTTTCAAGTGTCTCTTTAGCTACGATGGTTTCGGGAAACGGACCGTACAACTAAGATCCATCGTACGATGGACTCTACGATCAACTTAGACTTACGATGCTTTCGGGAAACGCAGCCCAGGTTAGTTTCACGGCGTAAGTTACCATGGGAACTTACCAAAAGGTTTCGTTACCTCTCTTTCTAGAACGGAAACCTCAGAGTTTGCCTGTTTTCAGGGTTAAACAACTCAGAGTTTTCACTAAACCCGCTACGTGGAATACCCCCCTGATGGGTTTGTGACGTTGTGAAGTTATTGACGTTTGTCTAGCTAGTTACCGTCAAATGGATCATTCGAGGAGATACAATCAACCCAATCATGACCAAGGCAAACACTTTGACACCGACATTGTGTATGCAGTGCAAAGATTTACAGAGTTCTAAGGGTGGGAAAACAATAATAATAAATATATATGAGGTGATTATTATTTTGTAGTATTTTGATACTTTCAGTGATCTAGTGCTTGCTCCTGGACTTTTTTGTAGTTTTATTGATTGTAGTGGGATTTAGCGCAATATATTGATGTTCAGCTTCTGTGCACAATCAATCTCAGATTGGCCACGTTCCTGGTTTATCCTAGTGAACTGGGATGTTTCCCCTCTGCCTACAGGGACTCCTTGGCTGCCCAGTTGGAGGTGAGCCTGACCAAGGCAGATTCTGAGCAGCTTGCCCGCTCCATAGCCGAGGAGCAATACTCAGACTTGGAGAAGGAGAAGATCATGAAGGAGCTGGAGATCAAGGATATGATGGCCCGCCACCGACAGGAGCTGGGAGACAAGGAGGCCACCATCAGCTCTGTAGGAAGCACACAGGGAGAGGGGAGGGGAGGAGGAAAAAGGGGGTAGTTGAAAGCCTGTGAGAGTGGCACATTAGCATTGACGTGAGATTGAAGATCTTTTCTTGAAATTACCTGCAATACTCGTTTGTAGTGGCGAATACTCGTGCAGTGTCCATTAATGGCTCTCCACATCCATGGATCCGTCTCTGATCTCTAAGTGCACCTCAATGCTGTCATATTTATGTCTCATGAGATCCAAGGCTCCATGGATTATTGCAGCTCAACATGGTGTTGAACACATTTCAGCACTCATCCAAACAACTTCAGACTGCATGTCCTTGGGTCTTGAGCAATACATCAGCCCATTTTCAACTTCACACAGGTGCCCGCTTCTCAAGATCATTGAGCCACAGGCACGCACACAGAAAGACAGAGATACCTGCCTTTATAGTTCCATTGGTAGTAATTTCATACATGTATGACGTCTGCCTGTGCAGTGTGCACATCTGGATTAGGCAAACAGATTATTTTCCCCATACTCAACTCTTTTGTCCTGTTCTGCCCCCTACAGCTGGAAGAGTCCAACCGCACGCTGACTGTGGACGTGGCCAACCTGGCCAATGAAAAAGAAGAGCTCAACAACCAGCTGAAGGAGATGCAGCAGCGTGAGTGTCTTCTCTTCCTCCTCTATTGTATTAATTATACTCCTTACTCTTTGAATTTACCTCTCTCTCCATGTGTCCTCTTGCTTTTTGGGATCTCCAAAAATGCATCCTTCCTTTCTAGCTTTCATCCATCCTCGAACTGTCTTAGTTTATCCATCTAGATCAGGGGTGGTGGAAGTATGTTTGGGGTTTGGTTCGGTTTGGTGATGGTTGTTCCCTTTGTTTGGTACAGAGCTCCAGAAGTCCAAGGAGGAGGAGAGGCAGATGAACTCTGTGAAGCTCTCCTTTGAGAAGCAGCTACAGAATGAGAGGACTCTCAAAATCCAGGTGTGCGTATGTACTGTAGAAAAGTCTTAGGCAGCCAAGGTTTTTTAAATATTATATTTAATATTATCTTAAATATTTATGTTTTGACTTCTGTGTTTGTGCTGCAGTACAAGAGTGCAATGTTGAGAAACCTTTTGTTTAGTCTTTTCATTTCCCTATGTCTTAAAGCATTGTTACTTTAGTATACAGTACATTTTTGTATTTGTGACTTTTGAACAGATATGTACATATGAGCGTGTCTGTGTGTTTGAGGCCTACACTGCAGGTGTATGGACTCACCACTTGGATCCATTTTAATATTTTCTGACAGAGATCTCCATATTCTTGACATACATTATGTGTGCCAGGCTGGGCATAATTAGTGTATGGACGTCTCCATAGCTGTATCTTCTGTCTATGCCTCCAAGGCTGTCAACAAGCTGGCAGAGATCATGAACCGGAAGGAGGGGCTACGTGGCGGTCGCCGAGTCACCAGCGTGGACACGGATGTCCACAGGAAAGAGAAGGAGAACAGGAAGCTGCAGCTGGAGCTGAGGTCGGAGCGTGAGAAGCTCAACAGCACCATCATCAAATACCAGAAAGAGATCAACGACATGCAGGCGGTCAGTATTAACACACCCACCTCCAAACATGCTGTACACTGATGTAGTGAGGTATGCTCGTTTAAAGATTAGCAATACTTAATTTATAATAAAGTATATTGGTCGGTTTGAAAAAGGGTAGAGTCAATGGTCTCGTTATCGTCCAACGAGAATAGAACAACGGAATCCTTCGTCAGAGTTCCGGGCACTCAGTGAATTTGCAGGTTGAGAGGAATAGGTTAGAGAGTGACGCGTTCCCTACGAACGCAGCGAGTGATTGTTAATCTTGGGTTTTTATAATCCAAGTTGATGTGGGGTATCTCTTTTTGAGGGTGAACTTTTCCATTGGTCAATTTACCTGACTGGGCGTCATCCTGAGATCAGATAGGTGTGAAGTGGTCGGTGGGTTGAAGTCAATATTTCAATTGTCCATGGAATGCATAAACTTCAAAATATAACAATAATACAACGTTCAGAAATAGTTTTGTTAGTATGGTACAATCATTTTGATATCAAGACTGACTGATTTATCATAATAGGAAAGGAAGTTATATTAAAACATCAAATTACATCAACACAGCATTTAAAGGTAAAGCATAAATTGTCACACAAATTCCAATAGTTCTTCTAGTGTCCACAAGCAGTATTGTCTTTGAGAGATATTTGTAAATCCATGAAATGTCTGTTTTGGGATAAATCCTCTAATTCAGAGTTTCTGGAGTAGGGGAGGTTGAGAAAGGTGGGCCGTTGACTGGTTCTTCCCTCCCCTTGGGGTCAGAGCTCCAGTTAGAGGCAGACTCTAAACAACAAGGGGCATTTCCCTCTCCAAATGAAGTTTTTCAGTGTCTGTTGGCCCATGCCTTTGTTTTTAGTCCACTGGTACTGACAGTATAATTGAGTTTCTCATTTCTAGATATTCTCTGGTGTATGCCCCTCCACATGTTTGAAAGTGACGTTTTTATAAGTGGGTCTGTCTTTAAATTGTAAATAAACCCTCTTTATTGAGGTAACCCCATACCCATGCACAAACAATTCTTTGCAAAGATATTATTTGTGATTTTTGGTGGTAAGTCTTCGAGTGGTCAAAAAACAGTTGAAGAAATCTCAGGTTGTGTTATTTGGTCGTGTTTGTGTATTACTTCGAGCATTTAAGGGAAGCTCCAAAATAAATTATTGACCTATTTGTTTTATATTAAGGGGCAGGTAGAAGCCTAAATTGGCAAGATTACTTGCACTTTAAACATCTATATTACTTCCTGTATCACATGACCCAATTTATCAAACAACCATTTAGCTAACACTTGCCCACATACACCAAATGAATTGCTGACTTTGTTGACGCAAAGTAAATTCACTTAGTTGAACGTGTGTATGTGTGTTCTGTAGTTGATTTCAGACGACAGCCAGGTGCGTGTGGAGCTGCAGATGGCTCTGGACAGTAAGGACAGTGATATTGAACAGCTTCGCTGTCAGATCAGCTCTCTCAGTGTCCATTCTCTGGAGTCCACCAGCATCAGCAGTGGTAACGACCTGGACATGGATGACACCTACCCAGGTAACGATGTACAACACTTACTGTCAACGTCTACAGTACACAGACACACTGCTTACTTGTGTATACATACACACTCACACATAGTTAACATAATGATAGACAAATCTAAATCAGTTTCTTAACTCCATGATGAATTACATGTCAAAAGGACATTTTCCTTTTCTTTGGCAACCTCTTGTCTGTGCTCTTTGCACATTCCTGTCACTGACTTGTTATCCCTAAACCTTTCTGCTTTGACTGTTCCTTCTTCTTTTCCCCTCCACTCTGCCTTTCTTCCTCCCCTCCCTCTGGGGTGGTGCAGTGCGTATCACTCACTCACACACCTCTGAGTCCATGTCCTTCAAATACCAGCGCACCCACCAATCTGTCTGCATCGACACCAGGCCCAACCTCAGAGCTGCTCACATACTCTTTGAATCTGACTCTGAGGATGAGGAAGAGTGTGGAGGGGGTAGCCGGTTAAATCATGGTCACCTGCCCTTGGCTCTCACCCATGACCAATCCCTTGAGCCTCAGCACGCAGGTGACCCAGCATGGTGGCTCAGATGCAACAGTGGAACCTATGCCCTTCGGCCCCTCTCACACTCACTTTTGCTCGCGCTCCTCAGACTGCGTGTGTGTGTGTCTGTATGTGTGTGTGCATACATGCAAATGAGTGAATTTGTGAGCTTGCAAATGCTTGTAGTTTTTGTGTGTGTGTTAATCCTCACACTTCAAATGTTGTGTGGCATTGTTAACATGAAATGCATACGCAAAATGTACTACCTCGTCAGTGGACTATAATTTGTCTATAGTAATATGTTAGACAATGTTCCAGAGTAGTGTGTGCTTTGTGAATCCTTTCTCAGAATCAAACAGAACATCACGCTTCCTGTTTTTTGTTTTTTTCCAGATGCCAGGTTGGAAGGCTGGCTGTCACTTCCTTCCAAGAACACCAAGAGGTTTGGCTGGGAAAGAAAGGTAACAGCAGTGACTCATAAGGCCATAATTGCGCTTGGGTTGTCCCTGAGGTGGGACCTCATGAGGTGGGTCCCTGATGTCGGGGGTGGCAACACTAACAGCTTGTGTTTGTCTGTTGCTCTAAAGTACGTGGTTATGAGCAGTAGGAAGATTCTGTTCTACAACAGCGAGGTAGACCGAGAGCAGTCCAACCCCTTCTTGATCCTGGATATTGAGTGAGTTCTCTGACCCCATCATACATAAATATACACAAACACACATGTATATATGTGCACTTATGTACAGTAGGGTCCAAAATTCTGAGACCACATGAAAATCTAAAAATAATTCACGTAAACTCTTGTCAATTTTAGATCTCACTGTGTACATTTGAGAACGCATCACACTGCTGACCCTGTGCTGTTTTAACGTTTACATTTGGTCTTATTATATTTTATTAATTTAGCAGATTCTTTTCTTCAAAGCAATATACAAATAGTGCATATAGAAAATGCATTCAAAAATTAAGGTTCAGAAGTAGAAAAGTAATCCCTCTGACGTTCAAGTCTGAGCTGTTTGTATTGTGTGTACTTTCTCAAAATGTTGATGCCCCCCTTCTCTCTCACACACGTATCTCCTCTTTCTGTACATTGTCACTACTCTATTCCTTACAGTAAGCTGTTCCATGTTCGACCAGTCACTCAAACAGATGTTTACCGTGCTGATCCTCGAGAGATACCAAGGATATTTCAGGTAGGTAAAAAATATATGGTTTAGAGAACATTCTTCTCCCAGGATCTAACGACATCAGCATCTGCAGAACCAGCTTGTTTAACACCTGATCCCATCCTCTCCCCTCTCCACCCCTTTAGATCCTGTACGCCAACGAGGGTGAGAGCAAGCGGGAGCAGGAGTTAGCAGTGGAGCCCCTGCCTCCGAGTGAGCGCGCATCCTACATTGGCCACAAAGGTCACGAGTTCATCCCCACACTCTACCACTTCCCCTCCAGCTGCGAGGCGTGCACCCGGCCCCTCTGGAACGTCTTCAAGCCTCCGCCTGCTCTCGAGTGCCGCCGCTGCCACACCAAGTGCCACAAAGACCACCTGGATAGAAAGGAGGAGGTCATTGCCCCGTGTAAGGGTGAGTACCCACGAGGCAGATAGTCCGGTGGCTTTCGACACATGGATATAATAAAGGTGGTGTTTTGAGGCATTGGCAGCAGCCAGAACGAGAGTCAATTGATGAAAGTGTTCCTTTTCTTCATTAACAGAGTGACTAAGTTCAATGAGTTCTGGGTTTTAAAAGTATTAGCAATCTGCAGATTGGGAGAGGAAACTAGACCTCTGACAATAAATGACAACACATCACAAGGCTTCAGTCAATCGTGTTTCTCAGCTCTGAAATCCAGAGGACGGTGTTGAGTGGATAGAGAAAAACAAAGATAACATACAGCCAATAGGTGTTTGTTATTATAGGCAGGCAGATACTGCACCATAGAACTGTGACTGTCATCAGAACAAAGTAGGTTACAGTAGGAAAACATATAAATGAGAGAATATATGAATTTATGATACGGTAATATCAGCTGATATACTGATTGTAATTAACATAAGTACATAGGAAATCCAATTTTTTTGTCATGTTTCTTCTAGCATAGAGACATGATATAACACCTATCCATGCACAAATATTGGAAAACCAATATTGTGGAACAGCTTTGTGAGCTTATCAGCAAAAACCTGAACCCTAAAACCTCTCTCACCCCTGGCTACCTCTTCTCCTACTCTCATCCTCTCCTTCCTCCTCAGTGAACTACGACATGTCAACAGCCAAACACCTCCTCCTGTTGGCGGGTTCCAAAGAGGAACAGCAGCGATGGGTCAGCCGTCTGATCAAACGCATACCTAGAAAACACCCCACCACCGTCCCGGCGGGCGGAAGCTCCCCCTTGCAACCGGCAGCCCGCTCATCTCCCCGGATCTCACCCCGGCCCTCCCCCAGGAACTCCCCTGCCTTATCCACCCACCGCATGGCAATCAAGTTGCAGCCCAGTCGACAACAACCTGTAGAGAAGCCCAGGTGAGGGGAAGGGCTTTGTGGTTGCTTTTCAAAGTGGGTGGTTATTTGATCTTTGTGTTGTCCTAAGTCAACCTAAAAATGACCTGACAAATGTCCTTTAGGACATGGGGAGTATACAGAATCTTTTGACTACACAAGGGTTAAAGCAATGTTGTCATTTTAATGCTGGTGACTCACCATGTTTTTCAACTCAGCACTCCAATATTGCACGTCATGGCCATGTTGATTATTCAGCATTGACATTACATCACATCTGTTGACTGTAGATATCCCTCTACCTCTACCATGAAAGCTAAATGGTAGTATACCAAGCAGTCTGATGTATGTGGCTGAACATAAAATATATTCTCTGTTTCCGGGACAATGTGCTCAACATTGTATGCCGTAGACAACACACATCCTTCACTAGCTTTACTAGCTGCTCTGTACTCTTAACTGCTTCCATAGACAGCTAGTCTAACTCTGTCACTCCCCCCCCCCTCCCATACCTAGCTGTGGCCCTATGCTCCGAATTATCCTGCACTGACAACCTCATCTCACTGACCACTCACCATTCTTGTGTTTCTGTGGCAGAAAGTAAGTAGCAGACTGCAGTTTGTCTGCCTGCCTGCTTGTCTTTCTGTTTGTCTGTCTGCCTGTTCATTTGCTGCTGTGTATTCTCTTTTAACCAACCAATCTTTTCCTCATCTCTTACTGTGAGCTTTACCGTCAAGTTGTATGTAATTCACTGGTAAAAACAAAACAAAAACACAATGCCTCAATCCTGCCATCAAGTTGTCTGCGCATGAACTGTGTCATCATTCATATTACTAGTTCATTATCAGGCTCACCAGAAGCCTGATACTGAACCATTCATTTGAATTGGGTGTGGTGTAGCAGGGAAACATCTCAAACATGCAGGGCAAGGGGCATGAGGACCAGGATTGAGAACCAGTGCAGTAAATTGAGATCAGGTTGAATATGGACTGTTTCAGGTTGCTTGAGTTTGGCCTTAAAGACTGGAATTCGTCACTGGATGAGGACGATGATGACGATGTGTTTGACTTCTAAAGAAGGAAACTGAGGGTAACTCAGCAGTGCTTGCTGGGATGCATAGGCCTTGAGGCCTGCATGTTTTGAACTGCTTGGATAGTATAACCTCTTGAAATGATCTATCTTGTGATGTGACAAGTTTTTGTGGTTCGAAACTAAAACCTGATTCTCTGAGAGACTTTCACTTCTCTTCCAACCAAACAAGAAGAGTCAATACTGAGGTAAAGACGCATGGTACTTGAAGTCTGACTAAAGGATGTTAACTGGTCTGTTGTAGCTAATATATTGCATGTAGTGAGTGAGTGCAAAGGATGCAAGAAAAAAAATATATATATATACACGAGTCAGGTTATAGACTAAGAACACATCAGACAACCATTGACTTTTGTTTTTAAAATTGTTGTTTTCTCTTCACAGCTAACCTTGTTTACACGGAGGAGTGCTACATCCTTTGACATGGACATTGTCACTTCAAAATGCCAATAATGGTCAATAATGGTCACTTCAACCAAATATTGTGCATTATAGAAAGTCCAATACAAATTGTGAAAATTATATTTATACTGCTAGGCTTATTGTACTCATTATATCAAAATTATTGACACTTCAAGTGTCATTTGGTGGTTTGTAAAGTATTGGCAAAGTTGGTGAGAGTTTGTACATAAGAGTGATCGGTCTATAAGGTTTATTGCCACATGGAGATTACCCTCAAGCATGTCTCCTTTCATGTGATGGTTTTATTTTTATGAAGACAAAATATTACTTTCCTCATATTCTGTACATCACAAGACCTGCAAAATGGATGAAAGTACAAAATTGAAATTGTTGTTGTCAGCTGTCAGAATTATATGTCTACACAATACATATGTTTGCTGTTATTCAGAAAAGTAGGCCTATGTGTTCATAGGGAAATGTGAAAAGAAACACTTTTTGACGTGTCATTGCCATGTACACAGTCAGACAAAGAACTGAGTATGTTACTATCTGCCTATCATGTTTGAAAAAAGATAAATAAATGTTATGTGAAAGGTTTTATTGTGCATTCATAAAATTATAGCCATGTTTGCTCAGAAATATTTTTATTGCATGTTTGTTTGTTTTGTATTTTTTCATTTCAGCTTTATTTCAGGCACTTGGCCCATATCAAAGAACAACATTAAAAAACATGCAAGACCAGAATACAAATACATACAGCCTACGATAAAAATGTATATAAAAATAAAAGAGTAAAATTAGCCAGGGTGTTTAAAAAATTAGGTTTATGTAATGTCTCCAGAATGTGCTATGATGGAAGTCATCAGAATGAAATAACCGGATGATGAGGTTATTTTCTGAAGTGGCCATTAAGATGCATTACAACACGTTTACAGTATACTAGCAAAGACTGAGACAAGTTGAGACCTTTTATATGTACTGTAGGACTACCAGTAGCCTGGGGCCTCCTTTATCAAGAGTGCGTATACATTTTTCTTATGTCCCGTCGCTCGCGTCGCATCCAGTTAGGACACGGTGTTAGGACACGGTGTATTACGTGGAGGTTTGAAATATTTCCCAGGTGCGATTTATCAAACATTCGTACGTACGAGCGCCGTACACACACTTCTAGGAGATTGTCTTTGATAAATCTCACCTGTTCTTAGTCTATAAACTCGTGCACGGACACAAGTATTTGCATACGAAACGCCCCATATTATTTAAATCAGTTGAATCACCACCAATAAAAAGGGAGTAAACAAGTTCAATTGGAAATTGGTAATGAAAATCGAGCAAGAAAAGAAAGCACATTTATTTTTCGCAAAATGAAATTGAGGTTTTGGTGTCGGAGGTTATACACTTATAGCGGTGCTTTGACCAACAACAAAAAGAATAGTCCTATGCTTTGGGAAAAGGTAGCGATTGCTGTTAACGCAGCATCTTCTCAGAGGTGCTCATTGGCAGATATAGAAAAAAAGATTGAAAATCAAGTGCAAAAAAGGCCGTAGCGGTACACAGGCGAGACATCAGGTGCGTTCGACATGACCTGTCTTGCGCTGCAGCCGTCTGCAGGAGGCTGACTTGAAACAGTGAATTCTGGTTAGACTTTTTGTCCGACTTGAGACGGCGCCGAGGCTAGGTCACTATGACGTAGCCATCAAAGTACCATGAGATCGATTCGAGAACTGCTGGCTGTGTAGCCGAGCGCATTTTCTCAAGAGCAACTGCACGGGTTCAAATGACGACACAGCTATTTCATGATTGGCCAGACTCACACACAACAACTTTGACGCGTGTTTTGTAATTCTTTTGACACCTTCAGTTTCGCCAGTGCTCAAATCCGGACCAAACAATTTGATTGAATAAAACATTTGTTGACGAAAGGGTTTTGGGCCACCTCTTCTACTAACGGAAAGACAAGTTTAATTATAAATAAAGTAACGTAAGCAAACAGCGCTTGATCGGCCATAACTGACATCAACGCAGCAAACCACGAGAAGCTGGAATGTCCGACTTCACAGAGCTGTTTTTAACTCCTCCCCAACTGCAAACGGCTACTCTCGCCGGTCGTTTCATGCAGCCGCAGTCCATGTCGAACGCACCTATTGCTGCAACTGGAGCAGCGCTCCCTCCTCAGGACCGGTGTTGTCGCCCAACTGGTTTCCAAGCTAACTGGTTCCCCAGCTGTGCGTTCACCCATCAGTCTTCCTCTATCACCTGATTCGTCACAAATTCACAAACATATTACTGGCGATTTGTATAATATCAAGTCGAATCTCATATTTGCTGCGGCGAATATGAAAGTATGAAAGTATAAGCTACGTGCGCACTACATTACATCCATTCACAACAAAATAAATGGAGACAAAATAAAAACATTTGCAGGCTCGCATGAAGTGGGATTCGATCGCACTAGAGCAAAAATAGGTATTATTACAAAGCCCATTGCTTTACACTGCGAGCTATTTTGGCTGACAAGAAGGTAGTTGAATCGTTATTTATTTATGAACTAAGTCGGCCTTCAGGTAACATCTTGTTTTGGCTTCTTCTACGACAACTGGTTCCCATAGACACTACCCGAAAGTAGGCTACTAATCACGTATTTGGGATTGTTTCGAGACAATAGCCGTATTTACCACAACATCAAAGCTCCTTCTGACACCACATACTAAAAATTCATACCAAGAAAGTTGCTGCTAACCCACACAATACGATCAAAATACGCGCAACACAACATGGAAACATTTGTGGACCTTTTTGGGGGGAATATTTTCTTTTTTGCCTGTGCATTGGCTTTCTCCCTCTCAAGGTCTTCCTTTACTGGTGTGTCTGTTAAGATCACAGTTTTCCTTTTTCTTCTCTGAGCTGTTTTCCTTGGTCCAGCTTTTGGGTATGGGCGGATTTCTTCTGGAGACGGACCAGGCTGGTCTGAGGGCTGTGTTGATGGTCCGAGATGGTCGGAGGGCTGTGTAGATGGTCCGGGATGGTCGGGGGGCTGTGTAGATGGTCGGAGATGGTCGGGGGGCTGTGTTGATGGTCCGGGATGGTTGGGGGGGCTGCTTTGATGGTCCGAGATGGTCGGGGGCTGTCTGTGGTCCGGGATCATAGGCGTAAATTTAGGTAGGGACGGTAGGGACATGTCGCTACCAATAATTACGAGTCTTAACATATTTTTTTCATTATTTTAAAATGTTCTGCTCCACAATTGGTTAACTCTCAAGGTCAGCGTTACTCCTGATTGGCAGGAGACCGCTGATCACAATGTGTCAGCCTGTCAGACAGTGGTCAAGTGAGCGTCGAACCGAGACTGAGAATTGGCTTTTTGGCAGCTACTCCTGTGAGGTATACGTTAACATTGAGTGAATAATAAACTATAAAATTTAATTATATTACACTCCTGTATGAAAATGTATAGTATTTCTAACGTTAAAGAGCCTTTGCTAGCTCTGGAACTCAACTAGGGAATTGTCTGCTGGCTAGTTATCGGACATTCTTTGTCTTTGTTGCTAGCTCTAGGCCTACCTGCAAACTA
This sequence comes from Mallotus villosus, assembly GCA_903064625.1. Taxonomy (NCBI): domain Eukaryota; kingdom Metazoa; phylum Chordata; class Actinopteri; order Osmeriformes; family Salangidae; genus Mallotus; species Mallotus villosus. The sequence continues at coordinate 62,353 of CAEFZP010005769.1, read as the reverse complement.
AAAGGATTTGTTAATATAGTCATACCAAACTGCTTATTTCAATGTTTTTTAGATGTTAACAGAATGGCACCAAAAAAACAAAAGACTGATATAAGGTCCTTCTTCACAAAAAGACAATGTGTAAGTAGTATAAATGTCTAGCTATACATATAGTTACAGCTAGTTTACACAGTCATAAATGATTAGAACGTATTGTACTGTATACTGTGTCCTTTATCAGACAAATGAAGTGCCAGTTGATCAAAGCAGCAGTAAAGAGACAGAGAGAGATGGACAAACAGGGTCCCAGGTGAGGTCTAGATCCTAGTGATTATGACAGTTAGTGTTCAAATCGATTAGGATATTGTTTTTTAGGCACAGTGTGTTCATACTGGGCTAAATTAATGCCATAAAGAAATCCGATCCACAATGTCACAAATGCGGCTAAATAACACAGAAGTCCATCGGCACCAACTGAACATTCTTGATATCAGAAAGATCTGCCAAAAATGTGTTTCTGCCAATGACCGACGTATACATGTGTTTGGGTCTTTTACATAGGAGCTACTGTAGAAGAATAAGGTTGAATGTTCTAGAGGTGGAAGCAAATTAAACATAATGTAATGTTTATATAACAACAAAGCAATTAATGTGGTACAACCTGTACCTTTTGTTTGTATAATAGTTTCACTCTGTTACTTTTCTAAGCACAAATAATCAGCAATATATTGTTGGAAAAACTAAACTTACAAAGTGTTAACTTTGTAAAAGGTAGCTTCAAAGCACACTGGATACTGTGCCTGCAGACTTGAAGAAACATTAAATGTAGCTATATAGCTAATATTAGCTTAAGAAATAAGTTTAGTTAACTACTGGATGTACGTACTGTTACAGAACTCGGAATAAACCTGAATATATTTTGACACTTCTGACCTACTGTATGTAATGCAGTATCTTGTGAGTGTGTGTGTGTCGATAGCAAAATAGTGTATGGTAAAACTGTACCCACCAATGTTCAAACCAAACCTACGCCCTTGTCCGGGATGGTCTGGGGGCTGTGTGCTGCTGTTAGGGGGCAGAGCTGGCTGGATGGGCACAGGACGGTCTGTGACAAATGATGGCAAAAACTCAGACTCCTCGAAAACATCCCTGTTAAAGGGATTGATGCCAGTGACTCTGAAACCTGCCTGAATATTCACAGGAGATGCAGCGAGGGGATAGGCAAGGGCAACAATGCCAGGAATGTCATAAATAGTCATTGTCTTGCCAGGATTTCTTACCATGCATCACTCGCTGAATTTACATGCTTTTTGAAGGACCCATACACTGTCCGGTCCAGTGGCTGCAGTTTGTGGGAGCAGTGAGGGGGGAAGGACAGCATCACTAAGCCATTTCTTTTGGCGTAGTCTAGGCCGTCAATGGACAAATGAGAACCATGATTATCCAAGGTCAATAAAGCTGGTTTTTCCTTGTTACATTTTGTTTGTGAAACAAAGTGGGTCAAGAACTCCAAAAAATTATCTTCCTTCATCCAACCAGATGGGTTTGCTACTCCTTTGCATCCAGGTGGGCCATTGTTGATGAAGTGGTCCCTGAAGTTGACTCTTGGAAACACAAAGTAGGGGGCAATGCTGTTTCCCATTGCTGACACAGCACAAGCTACTGTAACAAGTGTTCCCCTCTCTCCAGATGTGAGAGATCCCACTTGTTTGTGACCTCTTTGAGCCAGAGCCACTACCTTGTCTGGCTTGTGAACAGTAGTCACACCTGTTTCGTCCATGTTCCAAATATCATTTTGTCCAAACCCATGTCTTCTCATGACCTCTGCCAGGTTATTAAAGAAAGACTCAACATTCACTTTGTTGAAGCTAGTTGCTCGTGCAAGGCTTGTAGGCTGTGGGGCACGAATGGAGAGACTTGGGTGAGTTTCAAAAAGCCTGAAAACCAATCTGCCCCTGCAATACTGCACTCACTCCATGGCTGTGGTATTTTTATGTTCTGAGCAACTGCATACTGGTATGCAAGTTTTCGAACTTCCTTTGGTGAGAGGCTGTAATATATTTCAGATGCCCTTATTAAATATATAGCTATTTGCTGCTCTTGGTGTTCTGTGAAAATCTGGCGATTTGTTACATAAACATGGACAGATGGTTGGTCGTACCTCCCTTCTATGTCTTCACTGCTCATGGTTTTACAGTAACGAGCCAGCGTCCTGTAATTAATATCAAAGACTGCTGCTGTACTTCGGATACTTTTTCCCTGCAGCTTCACCTGTCTCACTACCTGCAACATGACATCTGGGGGAGTCTCCCCTCTCGTGGTCATTTTTTTAAACTTCCTCACCATTTTTCTGCCAACAAAAATCTAGTAAAGTGTGACTATACTTTCAAAAACCTCCATTGATATACTATGGGGTTGGTTGTCACCACATAGCTTGACCTAGCATCTGATACATTTACTGAAACTCTAGCTACTCCCTTCCATTCTTAAATAAAAGTTACAAAATTAAGATAGGCTAAATGTACTAAGTTACAGAAAACATTATAAACAAAAGTAAATACTTACTATTACCTATTAGAATGTGAAATATCTCTCTAGTGTCAGGAATGCTTGCTTTCTTTTCAAGCTGACATCATGAATGAGGTCCAAAAAAGCGGCAAAACATTTAATGAGAATAATTTTACACAGCGCCCCCTAGTGTGTCTGTAATTAGCTCTGTGACAACTAACCTGTGTGACAACCAGCCCCGGTCTCCCCTACCTGGGTGACATACGGATGAGACCGTTCCATACAGCAGGCATGGCGCGGCTCAGGGATGGCTGTGAAATTTCTGACCGGTCAGCCAGCTCCCTCTGGAAAGCCCCCGTTGCGAGGAAGCCCAGTGTGGTCAGAACTTGCAAGGGGACAGGCAGCGCGTGGTTCCTTGCTGTCTCACGTTCTAAAGCCGGCCCAAGCTCAGCACAGAGTTCCAACAGAATAGCCCATGGCAACCTGAATCGACTCATAAGCCAGTCATCATCGTGGGCCAGCAAATCGGTTTGGTCTCTAAATATATGATCTCTCCGGATTCTCCTATTAGCAATGTCTTCTAGCAGTGCTAAAGCAGCCAATTCGCATCAAGTAGGCTATCATCATCTTTTACACCTCCTTTTATAGGCTACACCTCAGTTCCAACACCTTGTTCATTTCATTTAGCCTACACATAATCCACAGGATCAATTGAGCATTACACATGAGTGATTTTGCCCACCTGCACTGCGTTTCATCCTTGGGAGGTGGATCCGTGCGTCATGGATCTTTGATAACATTTCTGTGGTGATTTATAGTATTATACCTCAGACCACTAGGGGTCAGTAGTGGTTACTGGTATATAATAGAATAGCTACTATGGTTAGAGCTAGTAGAACTACATGTGGATCTAAGAGAACATCGGTTGTAATGTGATTCCCGTCATGGAAATAAAAATAATATAAAAAATACAGTTCTTTATTGAATAGAACAAAAAAAAATCCTGTTTGGGTTTTGTCATTTTGATGTGAATCATCCACATCAATGATCAAACTTTTATTACCGTGTAGCCTAATTATGTTTTTGAATAACTAACGTTATATAGGCCCTATGTATGAGAGAAACTGTAGTGGAAACTTTATTTTGTAATGTTTGGTGAGTTTCGTCACTTTTCAGGTAGAATTTGCCATGTTACAGAGCCAGACAAGACTTTGCGGACGGTCCGCACATTCTCACGTCTGCTCAAAAGTTTCCGTGGCGGCCCGCACATTCTCACGTCAAGTAAATCATTATAGATCACAAAGTGTGCGTGGAAACCAGCGTACGCAAGCTTTTTGTGCGTACGCAAGCTTTATACATGAGGCCCCTGGGCTGTGGAGCAATTGCAACAACTGCCTTGACGTTGGTCAATACTTAGATCCTTGACAAGTTGAGCTGATTCCACAATTTGGTTCTCTCTATGCAAGTGTAGCAGTGGAATGTTGTTCCCCTAGATTACGCACGGGACCAGGTCAAGTAGGTCAAATTGGGAGGGGGAGGTTGACCATTTGATGCCAAGATCATCTTAAGTGGAGGTCCTAGATAATCAGGAAAATGTGTCTGCCTGCTCAGAGAGCATTTTGGGGGTACACACATATATGATTAAATTGCTATGGTGTTAAACTCAGCAGGAAGAGGAACTTCTTCCTCCCCCTGAGCCTAGGGCCTCTACTTCAAGGCCAAGACAAAGACACAAGGTATATGCACTGAACCTTGAAACACAGTAGTCAAATGAACACCTTCAACTTTCTCCAAGTGTGCCTTGTAAAGGGACAATGTTCTTTATTTGTTTCAGGTTGGAGCAGACATTGTGAGGGCCCTGTTTAAAAGAACCATGGAGCTCGATATAGAGTATAAGAGGCTTTTAATTAAAAAAACAAGGCTGGAGATAGAAAAACTGGAATATGAGAAGAGATATACATGACTGAATGAATGACACTAAACTTAGTTACACTGACATTCTTTTTCTGTGTTCCTAGGAAAGGGAGAACATGAGGATGTATTTGTTAAACTTTTTTCTACGTATAAAAACTTTTTATACCTTTTTGTGGCTTTTTTGTTGTGCCTTTTGAGTCTTTTGTGGGGTTTTTCACCATTTCTTTCTTTCAATGTCCTATTTATTATTTTTGAAAAATGCGAATGAAAAAGTGAATGAAACATCCAAATTCTATGAAAGTAGTGAAATTATCATTTATTTAACTTGTGAAGAGCATTGTACGGTACCATACACATTTTTATTTTTGGTTAGAAATGTTTTGGTTGACGGAAACCCAAAATTCTGATATGGAAATAATTAGAAAATGGGTCAAAGCAACCCAAGGACAGCAGAAAGGGTTAAGGGGAGACAGTGAGACACCCCAGTGAATAGTAATAACATATCAACATGACACTACATAAAAGTACCCGTAGCAAAATAACGCAACGCTATGCATAGGCTACAGTCTGTGGGACTGTGAGCGCACGGCTTCGATACGTCACATTGGCAACATCCAAGCTAACACAGTTACGTTGCCGCAACGTCATTCGCTGACCAAACTTTCGTTGCCGCAACGTCTTTTGGCGAGGTTGCGGCAACGTGAGAAGTGAAAGACGCCCTGAGGTAACAGCAACGTCATTTGATGACATTGCCAGTCCATAACCGCGTCGTCGTCGCAACGTCATTTTTTCGACGTTGCAGCAACGTGAGAAGTGAAAGACGCCCTGAGGTAACGGCAACGTCATTTTGCACAAAATAAGTTGGTGACCTATCAACATAATTTGTCACATAGCCATGTGAAAGGTTGGATATGGAAGCTGCAATCATGATTCATTCACTTGGCTTGTTTTGATTGGGCTGCGTTTGGGCCACCTGTAGGTCCATCACTTGCACCTCTATAGTGTGTCTGCCCTGTAGTCGCCTGAATAGGAGAGCCTCTCGCTGGTTCTCCTCCAATGTCTCCATCTTCCGGAGCATAACCTGTAATGTGTCTGTCATTAATGACAAGTAAAACAAGTTAACAAGAGTTTGCATTATTGGCATACGATCCAAGATGGCGCCGACGATGGCTGCCTCGGTGGTTCGGTGCGCTGTGTTTTGTCTTGTTTTGTCTGTTAATTCAGTGTTCTGCCAAAATATCCGGGGTTCTCTAACAAGAGAAACATTGCTAAACTTTAGGTCTACAACTCCTGCGGATTTATTTCCCACTTTTCTGCTTCCAGCGGCAGAATTAGTGGGAATTATAGTCAAGGCCACCCTCGGCTTTGTGCTAGCAGCGAAGCGTCGTAGGAGAGGGAAACGTGCCGGAGCCCTGGTGCGACTCCGCAGGCGCGGAACACGCACAGCGTTACCGGGGATATTTCTCTCCAACGTGCGTTCGCTGAGCAACAAACTGGACGAACTTCAGCTACTGGGGTGGAAAAACAGAGACTTTCATTCATTTTCCGTTTTGTGCTTCACGGAGACATGGCTGAGTGAACTGATCCCGGACTCTGCGCTACAGCTAGCAGGTTTCAAACTGCTGAGAGCGGATCGTGACTCCCTGCTCTCTGGCAAAACGAAAGGCGGTGGTATCTGTTTTTTTATTAACAGTGGCTGGTGTGAAGATGTGACAGTGATCCTGCAGCACTGTTCTCCTGATCTGGAATCATTTTTTATAAACTGTAAACCTTTTTACTCGCCACGTGAGTTTGCTTCATTCATACTGGTCGGCGTTTACATGCCGCCTCAGGCTAGCGCCAATGAGGCTCAACGAGTGCTCGCTAGCCAGATATTGTGTGTGGAGCATGAAAATCCGGATTCCTTGGTTATTGTGCTAGGCGACTTTAACAAAGGCAATCTCACTCAAGAACTCCCCAAGTACAGACAATTCATCAAATGTCCTACCAGAGAAGGGAACACTTTGGATCACTGCTACTCTACAATCAGTAAAGCATACCATGCGGTCCCCCGTGCAGCACTGGGTCACTCAGACCACGTCATGGTCCACCTGATTCCTGCATACAGGCAGAAGCTAAAGCGCTGTAAGCCTGTTGTGAGGACATCGAAACAGTGGACCAGTGAGGCTATGGAGGATCTGCGGGCGTGCTTGGACTGCACTGACTGGGATATGTTCATGACTGCCTCCAATAGTTTGGATGAGCTCACAGAGGCTGTGACGTCATACATCAGCTTCTGTGAGGACTGCTGTATACCAACACGCACCAGGGTGAGCTACAACAACGACAAACCCTGGTTTACAGCTAAACTCAGAAGGCTGAGGCTGGACAAAGAGGACGCTTTTAGGAGTGGGGACAAGGACAGATTCAAGGAGTCGAAGAACAGGTTTAGCAAGGCTGTGAGGGAGGCTAAACGACTGTACTCAGAGAGGCTGAAGCGTCAGTTCTCTGCTAACGACTCTGCTTCTGTCTGGAGAGGGCTCAGGCAGATCACCAACTACAAGCCCAGAGCCCCCCACTCCACTAACGACTCACGCCTGGCCAACGACCTGAACGAGTTCTACTGTCGCTTTGAAAGACAATTGGAATCCCCTGAACTATCCCTCTTCTCACCAACTCTGTGACGTCACTCTCCATTCAGGAAGGTGAAGTAAACAGACTTTTCAAGAGGCAGAACCCACGCAAAGCAGCTGGGCCGGACGCTGTCTCCCCTGCCACCCTTAAGAACTGTGCTGACCAGCTGTCTCCGGTGTTCACCTACATCTTTAACACCTCCCTGGAGACATGCCATGTGCCAGCCTGTCTCAAGGCCTCCACCATCATCCCTGTGCCCAAAAAGCCCAGGCCAACTGGACATAATGACTACAGACCTGTTGCCCTGACCTCTGTGGTAATGAAGTCTTTTGAGCGCCTAGTGCTGGCACACCTCAAATCAATCACAGACCCCCTTCTGGACCCCATGCAGTTTGCCTACAGAGCCAACAGGTCTGTGGACGATGCAGTTAACATGGCCCTCCACTTCACCCTACAGCACCTGGACTCCCCAGCATCCTACGCCAGGATCCTGTTTGTGGACTTCAACTCTGCCTTCAACACCATCATCCCCGCCCTGCTTCAGGACAAGCTCTCCCAGCTGAACGTGCCTGATTCCACCTGCTGGTGGATCACAGACTTCCTGTCTGACAGGAAGCAGTGCGTTAAGCTGGGAACACAAGTCTCTGACTCCCGGTCCATCAGCACCGGATCTCCTCAGGGCTGCGTCCTTTCTCCTCTGCTCTTCTCCCTGTACACGAACAGTTGCACCTCCAGTCATCCATCCGTCAAACTCCTGAAGTTTGCGGACGACACCACCCTTATTGGGCTCATCTCTGGTGGAGACGAGTCTGATTATAGGTGGGAAGCGGCCAACCTGGTGACCTGGTGCAGCCAGAACAACCTAGAGCTCAATGCTCTTAAGACAGTGGAGATGGTTGTGGACTTCAGGAAGAATACAGCCCCACTCACCCCCATCACCCTGGGTGACTCCCCAGTCAACACTGTGGAGTCCTTCCGCTTCCTGGGCACTATCCTCTCCCAGGACCTCAAGTGGGAACTGAACATCAGCTCCCTCACAAAGAAAGCACAACAGAGGATGTACTTCCTGCGGCAGCTGAAGAAATTCAACCTGCCAAAGACAATGATGGTGCACTTCTACACAGCCATCATTGAGTCCATCCTCACCTCCTCCATCACCATCTGGTACGCTGCTGCCACTGCCAAGGACAAGAGCAGACTGCAGCGTATCATCCGCACTGCGGAGAAGGTGATTGGCTGCAATCTGCCTACCCTCGAGGACCTAAACACCTCGAGGACCCTCAGGCGAGCGAGGAAGATTGTGGCCGACTCCTCCCACCCTGGACACTCCCTGTTTCAGTCACTCCCCTCCGGCAGAAGGCTGCGGTCCATCAGGACCAACACCTCTCGACACAAAAACAGTTTCTTCCCTTCTGCTGTTGGCCTCTTCAACAAGGCCAAGGGTTCACACTGACTTATTGACTTTACTTTAATGACTCTAATATTCTGCACTACATTACTGCATCTTGTACATTTGTATTTTTTGTCATATTTGTATTTTTTGTATTTTTATATTGTAAATTAGGCAACTTATATTTTATTGTATATTTTATTTTAAATATAATTCCACTTTAGTATAGATAGTATAGTTATATAGTATAGATATTTAGTATAGACAGTCCACATATTTAAATTTAAGGATACTATATGTTTATTGTATGCACCTTCCTGCCAAAGCAAATTCCTTGACTGTGCAAACTTTCATGGCCAATAAATCCCTTTCTGATTCTGATTCTGATTCTGATTCTGATACACTGTGGTTCTTCTAGATTAGCTGTAATATTGCTGTTATGTTTTTTTACCTTGAATTGTTGTATACAAAGCATTAGTATGACAAATATGTATCCCCCACCACGATCAGAACAACTTAGGTATGCCTTACAATGAGCTGACAATGCTATTGAAAAGCTTTGAGTCTTTTTTTTAGGGTCTTATATTTGCACTTGCCTGGCTGCCAGCTGTTTTCCTGGACCCCCATGGGTTCTCCTCCACCAGACCAGAGTTGACACCTACATCTGGTGATGCAAAAGTTTCAAGTCATGCATTTGCTTCAAAACATAGCCTTTAGGGTTGCCATGGCTCATACGATTACTGTCACTGTTATAAACGGTCATTCATTACCCTCATTTCCCAGGGACACGTGCTAACAGTCTGGGGTGTCTTTGAAGAACTTCTCGACTGGATGTGACGAATTAGCACTGCATGAAACTGTAAAGGAGCAAGAGGCAAACCATTTACTTGCCTCTACGTAGCCTTTTGCATTACCTAGCTAGATTAAAACAATATGGCGTCCAGCTAAATTAGCTAAGCAGAGCTAGCATTGTGAGGAGCATCGGCCAACTTGGCATGTGTTAGCTAATGTAACGCTAATGTTATGCTATTCTAACTATAATAGTAATATCGAAGCATTTTGTAACTCAATTAATTAAGGTGATTTTGAATTAGACGGCTCAAACATTATAAAGTCCTTACTGAAGAGCGATAACACAGTTTTATATAGGTTAGATATGCGCCTCGTGCATTCCATGACCGTCTGATCAGCCACGCGCTAGCTACAAAGTTTTAGAAAAATTAGGGCTAAGCTATTTTGGAACAGGTTTTTCTAACAGTTCTGAACGTTTATGTTCACTGATACTTTTATGGGTGATTTGTGAGACGCTAAACTTTGAACTTTCTGGAGGCTTTACGTTTATTATTTTACCTCTAGAGCTAGAGCTATGTAGCTATCTAGCGCAATCCTAACAAAAACAAAGTGAATCTGATAGCAAATAAACATTCTAAATAGCCTACATTTCAAACCTTTAAGTAATAACATGCCCCATTCAATTTCTGCAAATACATTTACTTAAAACTATTTCTGTAAAGAAAATACTCACCTTTGAAATAGCTATTTTCCTACCTGGAATTTAGCCGTGGCGCGAAAGACGACGCATGAAACCTTGCCGATCTCTCTTGGAATTTTCAAAACCCCTGCTTCAGCGAGTCGTTGAAATGGGCATGCGCACGTCGTTGGGTCCGACTGTTAACCAAGGTTTTCCTAACTTGAACATTGTAGTAAGCCTTTTCACACAAAATTCAATAAAGCTATTTAGAAGAACCAATTTTATCTAGTTGATATGGCAAATTAAAATATTTTGTTCAACTTACTCAAAAATGACATTAAGGGGAACAATTTCAAGTCTTATTTTTTACAGTGTGTAGAAATACAATATATATTACTATGCAATTGCTGTAGTTGCTTTCACAGGCAGATTCTGATGTATTCCTCGAATATAAGACAAGATAGCCTATATAGAGAAAACATTCTGGGGGTGAGTTGCACATGAAGCATGCATTGTCTAGCTACATACATGCTGCAACATTTAATATTGTGTGTGATTGAAATGAATATAGACCTACATTACAAAAGCCCAGTTCAGTGTGATATCTCTATCTCTGGATAAACCGCTTATAATGCACTCGAGATCCGTTGTCCTACGACCAAAGAGCGACGTAACGGCAACGTAACGCAAGGTACCAAACTTAACGGATCCAACCGACCAAGGTACGACGTCGCGGCAACCTTGTCCACGGGACCTAAAATAACGTAACCAACCGACCAAGGTACGACGTCGCGGCAACCTTGTCCACTGGACCTAAAATTAACGTAACCAGCCGACCAATGTTCGATGTCGCGGCAACGTTGTCCACGGGTCTAAAAATAACGTAACCAGCCGACCAAGGTACGACATTGCGGCAACCTTGTCCACTGGACCTAAAATTAACGTAACCAGCTGACCAATGTTCGATGTCGCGGCAACGTTGTCCACGGGTCTAAAAATAACGTAACCAGCCGACCAAGGTACGACGTCGTGGCAACCTTGTCCACTGGACCTAAAATTAACGTAATCAGCCGACCAATGTTCGACGTTGCGGCAACGTTGTCCACGGGTCTAAAAATAACGTAACCAGCCGACCAAGGGACAACGTCGCGGCAACGTGGTCCACTGGACCTAAAATTAACGTAACCAGACGACCAATGTTCGATGTCGCAACAACGTTGTCCACGGGTCTAAAAATAATGTAACCAGCCGACCAAGGGACGTCGCGGCAAGGTTGTCCATGGCACCAACCGGCAACATTCACTTTATAAAGTTGCTACGACGTCGCAGCAACGTTGCCATAAGGTAACGTCGCGGGTTACCAAATGACCCCTTACTAGCAACGTTGCCGCAACGTTGTGTGTTAGCGGGGATACGGCTCAAAAACCTGGCAAAGATACGTAATTTCCTCAGCTGAGAATCGATATCTTTCATAAAGATACTCATCAGGGAATGCCAAAGGGATTTGTCGGTCTTTAAATGTTTCTCTAAATTCTGAATTAGCATGTAGCCTAAGCAAATTGCATGTCTGTGCAAACTTTCATGGCGATTAAAACCCTTTCTGATTCTGATGTTCTGGCTGTTCTGAGCGCACCTCTCAATATCCGCGCACCAAGCTCCACATCTTCTATGAACGGTAACGCCATTATCCTCAAAAATGAGTTAGTGGGCGGGGCTTTTATACCGGTTGATCTCTGATCTCCAACTATAACCTGCTCCCGACCAGGTTAGCCGTTCAGCATGTGTTACCATGGCGATCTACCCCGATAACAAGTGATCCACCGTCGTAGTACAGAAAACCCTGGGTTGAACCTGAAGTTACCTCGCTAACGCCAAATCTTGATTCGTAGTACAGGCCCCTGGGCTTAAGCCCGGGGCCTCGACCAATCAGGGGCCTCTTAATACAAAATAATAATCATCATAAACGTCCCTATTCGCGGTGTCATTACTCTGCTCTACAGTGGCATCTGGTGGTGGATGTGGAGGTGGAGGGAGCCCCCCCACCCCCTTATCTAAACAAAATGTAACAAAATGTAACAAAAACTAGAGAGGGTACAATTTCTGGGGAAATTGTAGGGTGTGCTTGCTTGCATCGGTTGCAGATGGGTCCATTTAATATGAAACTAAATGAACCCCCTTTGAGACAAGCTATTCTAACAACGTTGTCACCGGCAGTATTTTTCAGATGGAATCGCGATTCAAACAACTACCATCTGCTAACTGAAAATATGCCCCCAAACACTACTAGACATAAAGTTTAAGCTGTGGCATTGAAGACAGCGACGCACCACATAAGCTTAAGTTTAAATACATTATTTAATGTGACATTACTTACTGTACATGCAAGTCTCGAATTGCTTAAATGTATAATGCTGCTATATATAGGCCTACGGTTCAATCATGCAGGCAAAGATCTTGTATGGGCTATTTGGCTATATCGCTGTTAAGAAATTGATTGTGCGATTAGCAGGCGGGGGGCCTCAAACAATGAAAGAAATAGTCCATAGCCCAGGGGCCTCAAGTGCTAAGACGCCCCTGCCCACGTGCTTGGAAACAGGTGTCAGGCTGCAGAGTGTGATACACACAACATAGTTAATTATTGATTGGTGCTCCAAACTGCTGACATGCATACCACACCATCTGCAATGTAGGCTATTTACTACAGTATTCCAGCTTACTCAAGGACCAAAATATTCCTGTTTGTGGTATTCAGATAAATGAGGGAATAATGTCCTACCTGTGCTTGTATACACAGTTTGTCTGTCTGGATTCAACTGTAAATTGTATTTAAGAGAAAGCATGTTGTCAAAGGGTTGTCATACGTAAATAGATTTCTTAATGCCTTACTGTAAAATATTCTGTTGAGTTATATGAAGTTATCATCAATTTTTAGACTACATCATCAATACACAGACGGGTTGTGGAGAAAATGAGTAATCAGATAGGCCGACGCTCCACCAAAGGGTGAAAAGGAGGGACATTTTCGATCACATTCTACCTCAGTGTTATGCTGGATGTCACTGTTTTAGACTGTTTGTCCTGCCTCTGGATATGTCATAGTCCAATCAGCGTCAAGTTGTGTTGTGGAGTACCGCGCCTGCCCCCCGCGAAGTTTCCCACATGTTGAAAATCTTTATTTTTTTACTGCAGGCACTGCAATGCAACCTGTATGGGTTTCAGGTGGGCTTGCACTTACATTTGGGGAAATCATATAACTGGGGATTTTCGCTGAACTGTTATGAGCTGAAAAAGTGGTGCTTTGTTCTGCTACCCCTGCATTGTGGACCATCCTTATGGCGAATCGATCACTGTGCTTCTTTGAAAAAGAGATGTCAAATTGTCAATAGAAGTGAGTAATGTAATTTAATGAGTGAGTCATGTGAATGCATTCCCCAATAGTATAATATAATATGTTTTATTCATTGCACATTATCAGTCCCAGTGCCACTGCTCTTTACACTGGATTTATTGAGCTTAAAATATCCAATGAAATTAAAATTAATTGGATGCATGTGCCAAATGAATTTGATGATTGTGAGTTGGTATTTTACTTTAATACTAGAGTCTTTTTTAAATCCTTAACAAGCTACTGTATTTATTTACACATTGAACGGATGACCTTATCCTTATGCATCATGCAACAATTGCCCACCCTGAGAGATTTGGCAGGAGCCGCCAATAGGTTACATAGTCTACCTAATTCTATTTAAAATATAGCCTAATGACTTAGTGGTCTATGAGCCTTGCTTAGTGGCAAGTATTATGAAGACTTCATAAAAGCTTTACATTTTTGTATTTACTTAATTGTTATCATTTGGCTAAGGCAATGCATTTCTGTTTACTAACAATGCATATGTGTAGCGTTAGATTATTGCTGATGTTATACAGGCCTATATATTATATTATAGGTTAAGTATAGATGCCCTCTGAAATATGATTGATACACTATCAATATAGGCTACAGGATAAGTCTACAAAAAGATTGATATATCATGGTATCCAAACTGTTTGGTACAAACTACCCAATATTAGTAGATTTGTTATACAAATGTACTGTAGGCTAGCTAGTAAAGTGGACAATAAACAGTTTGTTGTATTGTAGCAAACGGTATAATCACCTTTAAAAAACACTTTTGAGATATTGTAGGCTATAGGTCATTCTATCATATAGGGATACTTACACAAACGAGTCAATCTAGAATACTTTATATATAATCCTACAGTAATGTACAAAATAAAAACCGAGAAAAAACGTCATCCTTTAAGATGGTGAATGATTTTGACATGTGTGGTAGGCTAAATTCTTTAAACATTTAGAAACGGAAAACCCCTCATGTGGATTGGACGCGTCCGTTGGAAACAGAGTAGTAGCCTATGAATGTGCCACATCGAAGAAAAATGATGAAACTGCTCTGCTTTGCGAATTATGTTCTCAGAACTCGGAGATAGCCTACCAAATACTCATTTAACTTTAAGTGTTAATAATAGTCTAATTCTAACTATACTGAAGATTGTGTGCTATGCGTTTGTGCTCAAGATAGTAATCCGTAAATTTGGAGCCATAAGTGTCAAATTAGTAAGCAACAAATTGGATCCAGTCGAACTGGACAGACGACTTAACATCGAATCAGCTGTAAGTTTCGCATACTTATGCTTTTTTATCATTTAATATTACAAGTTTAATTATTTTATATTCAATTATCAGTCATTTTCTTTAGTTTTTCCTGAACGTTCATCTGAGTGAATAGCCTACTATTTTAACGGCAACTTGTCGTGTTGAACCTCAAGTGGATGTCCTGCCAATGCATTAGTGTATAGGCTCTCATTTAGAACAGGAATCATTTTTTCAATTGTACCGGGGTTTGGCTCAAAGTTGGACTGGGGACATTAAGACATAAATAAAGCTACGGCATTTTGTAAACACAAAAGATGAGACGAGTGTAAACATTTATTCACGCGAGCATAGTGAACGCTATAAAGCGCGCTATATTTAGACTGTTTAAAGAATATTAAACTAAACCAGCCTCGAGCCTATGTCCGCAGCACAAAGGGTTTGTTGATAATCCACACCCTCTCGTGTTTTTTGTTTTCATATGACACAAGGGTATGTTTCTTGAGGTAGTATTGTGAATTTTCCCATAAGCCTTAGCACTATACTGTTGCCGTGGAGACGGGTGTGTCGAGGGAAAACTTTTGACTTCATGGCTCATGGCTTTGTGAAAAATTACCCAATGTGAGAATTAGTTAATATTCCTTTTCTGACATTTCTTTATAGGCCTTATGGCACAATATTCCTAGCAGTTCTAAACTAAGAAAAAAACATGTGTCTATACGATAAGCATGGTGGTGAAATATGAACATATTTCCATTGATAGGCTACTTGATTAATATGATAATGTAGCCTACAACAGCACAAGAATAACAATTGCAATACAAGTCACCTTAAGTACACAGACAGCATGGATGATATTTTTCAGTCAAATGAATCTGTATAATAAGCAATAGGAAATATTTTCAGAGACTCTTTTGACATCATTAAATATAGCTGCTGTGCTATTCTGGGAGAATATTGGGAATTCTCTAAATGGTTAACGGGTCTGCTGTTTGTTTTTACTGTGATCATTTGGTTCACTGGAGATGGGGAAAGATGGTGCTGTGCTTTGTGTGTGTGTGTGTGTGTGTGTGTGTGTGTGTGTGTGTGTGTGTGTGTGTGGTTCCCTTACCTTGCTACCCTGTAGGGGATGTGTAGCGCAACCAGTGTCGCAGACAATATGAGGTTATGGTTTGATGTTTAATCCATGTTGTGTTGGACACAATTTGTTTTAACTGTACCAATGTATCAGTCTCTGTATGTGTTGATACAACCTTTTGAATTAAAATATTGCATAACAAAACAATTTTAACATGAACGCTGATGTTGTAGATGCTTGTTACCCATTCTTAGTTGTATTGCACGTGGGAAGAGAAGAGGAAAGTTTGAATAACCGATAACTGACACTTTGTTTAGAGGTGAAATAGGTCTCCCAGTGGGCCTGTATCTGAGTATGTTAAGCAGACTATGAACTAGAAATGACAGGAGGACCAAGATCACATTACATCCTTTTACTGCCAATAAAACCTTAAAATGTTATAAAACTGTGTTACGTACTGTGATTGAACATATGCCACATGTGCAAGTGGAGTCACCCCAGCTTCCACTATACCGTATTAACATCAAGGTTTTCAGTCAGTGAACATATTGTGTCTTACTTTCTCATATTATTCTTGTTCTCTTCCTTTAAATGTTTTCCTCATGTGTTTTTAATCATTGTTCTCACTTTCTCACATACTCGCTTGCACAATTTAACTCTTTGTTTAGCACAAATGTACACACACAGTTCACTCAACAACAGCACTCTCAAAGCACAGATGCTTTTGTCCCTAATTTCTCTATGTTTGCCATCTTGTGAATCTGTGCTATAAAAGGAAAAAGCATAATCAAAATGCAATGATGTCATCTGCCCTGTTACCTTTGTTCTCGCTGTTTCTCCGCTCTCTCTGTCACATTTACACACACACACACACACACACACACACACAGGTACAGTACGGATGGTGAGACTTCTCCCTGGAAGCTTCCAGCCTCCCTCCCACTTATCATGGTTGATTAGATTATCTAACAGTTGCCTTGGTTATGAGGTAACAAGTGTTTGTGCTGCCTTGACCTTTTCCTGAGGAAGTGACTTTTAGTACACAGAGAATGCCCCTGGATACCTCTCTGTCCATCACATGGAGAACAATCAATAAATGATCACTGGGAGAGAGGATTAAAATGGTATCCACAGAGACCAGGTCTCACCCTCCTAAGAGCTCAGAACATCTCGATTGTAATCTTATCTTCCCCTCTGGTTTGGTTCAACACTCCTGCTGTCCAATTTCATAATTCCAATTCAACAGGCCTATAAATCACCCATGTGCTTGTGGGAGATAGACCCACCTCTAAGGTTTATTACCAAACATCAAGACAGTGGGGT
Source organism: Mallotus villosus (assembly GCA_903064625.1). NCBI lineage: Eukaryota > Metazoa > Chordata > Actinopteri > Osmeriformes > Salangidae > Mallotus > Mallotus villosus. Next base: position 45,426 of record CAEFZP010005769.1, on the reverse strand, counting down.
TTTATTAAACCAATGAATCATTCAGATGTTTCACTGCTCTGTTCCTAATAAGAGTTTTTTTGTCTCCTGTATGAGCAGAGGAGGCAGAAAAACCGAGGAGAACTTGGAGAAAAGCACCGGGAGGTCTCTGTGCAGTCAGGAAATTCCGTCAAAGTCGTCGGAACACCACGTCATGGGAAAACAGAACAGCAAACTGCGACCAGAGGTCCTCAATGACCTGCGTGAGAACACAGAGTTCTCCGACCACGAGCTCCAGGAGTGGTACCGGGGGTTCCTGAAGGACTGCCCAACTGGGCACCTTACCGTGGAGGAGTTCAAGAAGATCTACGCCAACTTCTTCCCGTATGGAGACGCATCAAAGTTTGCTGAGCACGTCTTCCGGACGTTTGACACCAACAGTGATGCCACCATAGACTTCCGGGAGTTCATCATTGCCTTGAGCGTGACGTCGCGTGGTGGCCTGGAGCAGAAGTTGCGCTGGGCTTTCAGTATGTATGACCTGGATGGCAACGGATTCATTAGCAGGGCAGAGATGCTAGAGATTGTACAGGTCAGTTCCAGACTAAACCATCTATTTATATCCATCTACATGAAATTGATCATACTGGTACAGTACACTTAGTAATTTACACTTACAGATTTTAGATGTACATGTAACACTCTTAATTCTTTCTGTAATGATCTATATAAAATATATATAAACAACTAAAGAATGGCTGATATTTCTAGGAACGCTCTAGGAGGAATGATACTGGGCACAGAGATACAGTTTGAACATTTAGTGGATGTAGTGTGTTTTAGAGCAATGCACTCAAGAGTTATGGTCCATGAAGAAAATAAAAGAAGAAGAAAGTTATCTGCAGACCTACTACCCGGGTAGAGTAATTAACGTTGGAGATCTCACGTAAAACGAAAAAACATGAAGGCCCAGTCCTATCTGTTTTCTCTCCAAGTCCACGTGTGACAGGAACAACATCCACCGGATGACGACAGGGCTTCAGCACTATCCAATCCACATACAGTCAATTATACTGGAGGAAAAAAAAACAATCTGCACATAGCAAACAGTAACAGAGTTCAATATTAGTTATCAATTAAAATTATACAAATGTCACACAAATCATCTTCCCTAATTGTATCCCTTCCCATGGTAACGCTGCAACATAGCCATGCTACAGCGAGAGACAACAAAAAGGCCCGACTACAAAATGCGTCCGGTTCTCTTATTTACTGTTGCTAATTCGCATTTTGTTCAACAAAACCACGCTATGTTCTAAATGCAAAACATGCCCCAAAGTAAAAGAAAAATAAGAAATTGTTTGTATATATTTTCTTTACAATAGGTAGTTACAGTGGTGGCTGGTGAAAATTATTCTAGGTGGGGCTGTGAAAAATTCAGTAAATTCAGTAACCCCAATACAATTTAACACAAACTGCATGAGTTCTGTGTGAAATAGTAATTATTTAATGCACAAAGCTATAGGCAAATGTCCACATTTGTGGACAGTAAATATAATTTCACTCAGTTCATAAATATTGAAAACCTGGGCACTTGAGCCACTTTCCATGGTATTATTAGGAAACACAACACAACTATTACTGTAAGACTAAATATTAAGGATTTATAGATTAATTTAACACAATCAATTATCTTTGATAGAACGTGCCTGTTCTTATCCACTTCTTCGTTGTGTTTTCTCACCCCAGTTGCGTAGCGATATTGTCTCTGCCTATCATGGCTAGCTTGATTGTATTCATTTTCTATTTTTATTTCAGGTTGATCTGGGCCAAGCTCTTATATTTTTATTTCATACACTAAAGTTCTCCTATCGAAAGGATTTTGGAGAAGATATAGAACAGAATTTGATAACGGCTGAAGACCGGTGTCTGAGTCCTCATTTTAAATAACGTAAAGTAGGTCTAACTGTTGCACAATCACTGTAGACTCTCCTTGGGGCGATTATTTCAGCGCCCATTAGGCATCAATTTAGAGGACGCTGATTGGCTAAATATGTGTTGCTGTGGTATATTTTGTTAGCAAACAGTCAGCATTTAAACTATCACCAGCAGGTGGTAGGCATTTCTATTGGCGATTTTCCTAGCGCCCCAGATGTCGAGCATGTAAATTGATCCCAAAACTGATTTTTGGTATATATACACAAGACGTATTTTTAACACAATCATGCTTAAAATGAGTAGTTATTGTTTAGAAAATATATTACATGAAAAAAAACATCTAAAACACTTTTTCCAAGGGAGGGCGGCGCCCTAGCGCCCTCTATTGACCAGCCGCCACTGGGTAGTTACTCATTCCAGCAGCACAATATCACCACGAGTTATCTGGCACGTTACACATTAGCAAAATACATTCTGACCATTTCAATAAAATACAAAACTATAACTTCACATATCGGCATATATATATATCTCCGATTGGTTTTAAACTAATTATTTCAAATACATTTGGTTTCCACTCAAAACAATATCAGTTCTATTTTAGGACTAGGTCTTACAATCCCTGATTGATTTGCACTCCTGAGATGTGAAGTGGGTTAACGCAGACATTTAAGGTGTTCCCGGTTAAAAGTTATGGTGCTGTCTGTGGGACAAAAGGGTAGAAAAGCCTCATTGGAGTCATCAGGTGGGCACCCTCCTTCTCTGGTGTTTCGATGATAGGCCCACAACACCTCCAGAGGGCTCATCGGCAACACCTGGCGTCCCAGATGTGCCCCTCTCTGCTTTAACCCTTCTGTGCCACAGATGCTATTTTGGGGCCCAGGCGGCGTCTCTCCTCTTCACCCACAGCCACCGGCTTGCCCATTCAGCAGCGCTTGAGAGGGCTTTGATGGCTTGGCGTTGGGCTTGGCCTCGAATTCCCAAATCCCTAAGCAGCCTGGTAGTTGTCTTACCCACAAAGCCTCTGCAGCCGACTTCCACTGGGCAAACTTTGGCTTTCCAGCCACGTTGCTCAGCATCAGCTGCCAGTTCAGCGTACTTAAGGCTCTTTCGTTCGTAAGCCTCCTCTACAGCGTCCTCCCAGGGCACAGTCAGCTCTATGATGTACACCTTCTTAGTTGAGGAGGACCAGAGCACGAGGTCTGGTCTGAGGTTCGTAGTGGCGATCTCTGGTGGAAAATGGAGCCTCCAGTCTCGCGCTCCTCCCAGCTGGCCGAGGTCTGATGTACTGGCCTTTGTCTTGGTTGGCTTTGCACCTTAACAGACTAAACTTCTTGCAGATGTAGGATGGGATGATAGAGGTAGGGCATTGATGGTCGTTCGTCTGGTCTCCAGCATAGCTGCAAGGCACTTCAGCACTTGATTGTGCCGCCAGGTGTAACAGCCTTGAGTCAGGCCTGTCTTGCAGCCAACCAGGATGTGTTTGAGGTTTGCTGAAGACGGGCAGAGTGGGCACGTTGGATCTTCTCCGTACCATTGTTGAAGGTTACTGGGAGATGGCAGGACATCATACGTTGCTCGTAAGATGAAGCTGGTGTGAAATGCTTCCATACTCCAAAGTTCCTTCCAACAGAACTTCCTTCTCTCAACTCCCTGCCACTTCATCCACTGTCCCTGTTTCGATTGGGAGACAGCCTTTGCGCACCGTGTTGCCTGCTCTTGCCGGCGCACCTCCTCAACGACCAGACCTCTGCGCTGAGATGGAGCTGCCTTGTGCCAAGATGGTCTGCTCTCTCCGAGGCCAAAGCCTCCTCTCCCCTGTTGTACAAGGCCAATGATGTCACGGTGCCTTAGGTCTGCCTTCTGTGTAGCTGCACTTGCAGACCATTTCCTTCCGGTCGCCAGAGTAGGAGCTGTTTGGGCTAAACATGGGTCACGGGATTCCGTTCAGTGTCATTTCCAGCCTTACTTTGGAGCACTTGAATTCCTCTGTAAGACTGGACACAGGCAGCTCCAGAATACCTCTTCCATACAACCCTATGTTGTTGAAGCATCTGGGAAGACCCAGCCACGTTTTTGCAAATGAGCTGATCAACCTCTCCAGTTTTTCAACCTTTGAGATAGGGACCTCATAGATGGTGAGAGGCCACATCAGCCGGGGTAGAAGACCGAATTGAAGGCACCAGAGCTTTAACCTGCCAGGAAGCAGGGACTTGTCGATTCTCTCAAGGCCGCAGATTGTGTCCTGCCTAAGCTGGTCCACTTGAACTTTGTCCTTGAGGTTGGCATCGTACCAGCGCCCTAAGCTCTTCACTGGCTTCTCTGACACTGTTGGTATGGGTTCCTCGCCGATGAAGAAGTGCTGCTCTGACAGCTTGCCCTTGACAATTGATATGCTCCTGGATTTGCTTGGCTTTATCTTCATCCGGGCCCACTCTATGTTTTCCTGGAGCTTTTTCAGTAGTCGTCTAGTGCATGGCATGGTTGTTGTGAGTGTGGTCATGTCATCCATGTACGCTCTGATGGCAGGGAGACGAAGACCAGCTTTGAGCTGCTGACCTCCTACCACCCATCGGGAGGCTCGGATGATGACCTCCATTGCCACGGTGAAGGCCAGAGGGGAGATGGTGCATCCTGCCATGATCCCTATATCCAAACGCTGCCATGCTGTGGTGTACTCCTCAGTTGTGAGGCATAGCTGGACATCCTGGAAATAGGATTTGACAAGAGTGGTGATGGCTTGTGGGATGCTGAACATGTCAAACGCAGTCCACAAGAGACTATGAGGAACTGAGCCAAAGGCTTTGGCGAGGTACAAGAAGATGACATGGAGATCTCTTCCCTCCTTTTTGGCAGCTTGGATTTGATGCCATATCATGTTTGAATACTCCAAGCAACCAGAAAAGCCTGGTATCCCTGCTTTCTGCACTGTTGTGTCAATGTATTTGTTTCTGTCTAGGTACACAGCCAGCCTGTGAGCTACAACGCTGAAGAAGATCTTGCCTTAAACGTTTAAGAGGCTGATGTGGCAAAACTGGCTGATGTCAGCAGCGTCCTTCTCCTTAGAGCTTAGGACGCCTCCGGCCCTTCGCCAAGCTGTTGGTATCGTTTGTTTCTGCCACACCACCCTCATTAGCCTCCAGAGAAAGCGTAACACATCTGGTGCATTTTTATAAAGCCGGTAAGGGTTTTCTGTTCAAATTCAATTATGTTCATTTCGACCATGCTAGGGCTAAGCTACAACATATCACCACTATGTCACGTTAAAAAGAAAACTTACCGAAGACATCGGATGAAAGAACAACCAAAAAGAACAATACAAAAGAACAACACAGCTGCTGGTCCAAGCACTCAGCTGCTGGTCCAAGCACTCAGCTGCTGGGACTGCACCCAACTACATCAAGTCTCTCCTCCAGCCCTACACCCCCACCCGCCACCTACGGTCTTCTTCTGACAACCGTCTGGTGGTCCCACCGCTCAAGACCGCCCGGTTCCAACACAAGCTCTTCTCCTGTCTGGCCCCCCAGTGGTGGAATCAACTCCCCACCTCCATCAGAGACACTGACTGTCTCCCCACCTTCAAGAAAAGGCTCAAGACACACTTGTTCCGGGAATACAACGGTACCTAGGAAAGATCTGCTGGACATGATGTTAGTTTCCTCCAGGATCACAATGACTCTTACTTAGAGACTTGCTGCTCTTGTTGTTTAGCTGTAACTGATTTAAAATTATTGTACTCGCTGTGAAGTAGTTTTCTGTTGCTTGCTCTTCAACAGGTACACTCTTCCACTTTTGAGGTCCATGTTGTTTAATTGTGACTTGTTTAACTTCATGCTCTTATGATGCTTCCCTTTGGCACAGTGCAATAACAACAACATATCTGAAATATAGCATTGTCTACATTTGCAGGCTCAGTCAGTAGCCTATTGCAAAACAGTAGAACAAATACCAAGAGTACAAACTTATAAATGCGTGCTATGTAAAGTGCCCTTAGATCAAGTGTTAATTCTAATTAGAGCGGGAAGAGGTGCATCTTCAGACCTCGTCAGATGGCCAGGAATGACTGAGAGGTTTGTACCCAAGTGGTTCTGTATCATCCGATCATTTAATTATTTCCTTCAACCCGGCAAATGAAACAAAACAAGTCAATTGTAGTTTCTCTATATGCACCACAAATTTAAAATTGATGTTTGTTTTCCTATTTTCAGCTTGAAACAGAACATTTAATGAACAAAGTAACCAAAAGGAAATAATAAGTAATTTAAGTTTTTCCATATCTTCTTTTAAATATTTTGAACATTTGTGATGAAATAGGTGGCACCCACTTGGAATTATAGACAGGACACAGTGCCCGTAATGCAGTCGTGAGTAAGATGTCAGTGACACATACTGGAATTATAGATTGATAGCAGTGGCGGACTCAGACTGTTTGAAGGGCAGGGGCGAAAAAATTAAAAGGGCACATCATCATAATTCATTGTATGAAGGGTTACCATAGAGGGCACTCAATAATTGTTTTCCTATGTAAAGAGCAGCCAATAAGGCACTTTCTCTCATATTCACCACTCTAGAGAGCGATTTTTCAACCATGTAGGCACTGTAAGGGCATTAGAAGGGCACTCATTGAGCACGTTATCGGATTTTCTCTCGTAATTCGCCACTCTTTACGGCACTTTAGCGCGCTTTTTCAACCAAGGAGGCACGAAGGGGGGCGGTCGCCCCCCCCCTGAGTCCGCCACTGATTGATAGTATAGTGCCCGTGATGCAGCTGGTGATGACAGTTTTTCTCAGTGTGCCTAAGGGGTGTTGCTGTGTTTACATTAACATTTGTATTTTTTCCTTTGTATGCAGTGCTGTAAAATAGTATTGTAAAGCATTGACATAAATAAGACACCGGCAACCAACCGAGGGGGCTTAATTCGGAAGAACATTGTTCCTGTTGTATGCCCGTTTGCAGCTCGCTATATCTATGCATGCCTCAAGAAACCGATCAGAGGAGGCTGTGCATAGTTGAAATGTGCAGGCAAAGATCAATTCATGTAACAATATTCACTGATCTATACTGAAATAAAGTATCTTATATTTTTATTTCTGTTAGTTAGTTAGACAGCAACCCTTTGAAAAAAGCTGATTTAATGTTATGCTAGCAGTCAGCACTGCTCACCTGGCCATATCCGCATTGTAAAAGCGATACGAAAATGGGATTGTAAAACGACAAAGACGTTTGTGAATTGACAACTTCCCTGGCTTTTTTTATGCCACCTTATTTTTTTAATCCTTAAAGTGTTTTCAGAATTTGCCAGGTACCAAGCTGAAATAATGTCCCAAAGGCTTCATTTTTAACCCTTTTCTGCACCCGACCGGAACCCGAAAAACTAAAAAGTGGTGATATAGAAAGTGGCATAACATTTAATGCAAACAACTTACAGAGACAAATTGACCCATTTGTCTATACAATTCTGACCCAGGGAAATTGTTATGTGTTATATTTTACAATATATTGACCATCTATGGTCAAAAACTGCTAAATAAAAAGCTCATTTGACAACGTTTTTATTATACTAATAGCAGCCTGAAATGGGGTTTATTTTAACATTTTACTGCACCTATCCTGAACCTGAAGAAATTAAAAATAGCTTTACTTTTGAATTAAACAAAACAAAGCAAATTAACTTCTTTTTTTTTATGAAAGAAAGAAAGAATTCCAAAAAGGTCAAAAAAGTTGACTGAGCATCAACAGCCAGTTTTGGAATGTTGGGGCTTTGCAGTTGGCAGTTGGTACCTGAAGATCATCATCTCCCACTGCTCTCTCTTTTGGAACAGTTTCATTAAGTATTTGAAACTATAATTAAGATATACCTTTGTAGTCATAACTTAAAGTCATTTTTCAACAGTTTTTACAATAATAACAGGCTTTCGGAAATCAAATCTGTATCCTAGCATAAGATAGCATATCTATACAGTATCCGAACTATGAGACTCTGTAAAGCAGCCAGTTCAACATACCGCATGATGATTGTGAACAGATTCCATTAACATTAGAGGACTTGCCTTTGCCTCATCATAATTGAAAAATAATTGAAGAGGTTGGAGAGTATAAACGTAATGATGAGGATGAAGTGCTGGAAGAAATAGACTTAGAAGATCTCTTCAGTGATGAGTAGTTTAGGTCAACTTTTATTATTTATTATTTTTTGGCCATACATTAAAGAAAACAGAGTCAATGTGTTGTCAAATGTCAATAATAACCATTCCATTTCTGGGGTCAGAATTGTATAGAAAAGTATTTGGCAATTTTTAGCAACTTTTGTCCAGAAATAGTGTCAATATGTTTGCAAATGTCAAAAATAACCATTCCATTAAATTCCTGTGGTCAGAATTGTATAGGAAAATGTGTTCATTTGTCTCTATATGTTGTTTACTTCAAATGTTATGCAACTTTCTATTACACTTTTCTATTGTTTTTTCGGGTTCCGGTCGGTCGCAGCAAAGGGTTAAAAATGAAGCCTTTGGGACATTATTTCAGCTTGGTACCTGGCAGATTCTGAAAATAGACACTTTAAGGATTTCAAAAAATCAGGTGGCATAAAAAAAGCCGGGGATTAGCGTGGACCCCTATTTCCATCTAGACTACTAATATAATAAAACAATATAAATATAATAAAACAATGAAAATCGAATCCCTGTCATAGGCTAAACTTTGAGTTGATTGTGTAGTATACACAATTTTTACATTCCAAAATTTAGAATAGAGTCGGAAAAGAGTTAAAGACAAGAGTCCGCTTGTCTTTAGTGAGTTTGTAATAAAAAGATGTGCACTTTATAGGATTCTTCACAAACCACCAGGGACGTGCACAGGGATTTTGAAGGGCAGTTGCTCTGGCCCCCCTCTGTGCATGTCCCTGCAAACCACTCATCAGAGCAATACACCTACAACATTTCAGCTTTACACACTGTCGTGTGAAATCAGTGGCTCAAGCGCTTAGTGAAGCTCAGCTCAACGTTGTGATATTTATATCTTGCGAGATCTATAGTGCCAGCTCAACATGGCTGACAGGTATCCATTGTAATACATAGCGGCAAATAATTGTTTTGCCATAGCAAAGCCCTAATCCAAAACAGCTTCAACTGGAGCACCGCACATCCTTGGGTCCCAAGCTAATTGTTCCCCAACTAGTATAACAAGTCAAACCTAAGAATGTTTGCTCAGACGTCTATGACAGGCCCTAGAAACACATGGTGAAAAGTTTTGCAACTTGGCTTCAACTCAGAGGACGTGGAACTGAAAAAAACTGATCTGAATCTGAAAAAAAGATCTGAAACTGAAAAAAAAGATTTGAAGCCATAAAAAAAGACTGATCTGAAAACATGAAATATTAAACTGAAAACAAATATAAAAGTGAAAAAATAAAAATGTATTCAAAATAATTCCAGAATTTAATCGAAATTGTATTCAAACTGAAATAAAAATTGGTACACTTATTTTTTGTTTAGAATACATTTTTTATTACTCGTTTTATTTTTCAAGTTGTAGACCAAAATGTAATTTTTCAATATATATTTTTTTCAAATTAATAAAACATTTGGCCCTGATTTAGCTCTATATGTGGCGGCCTGCGGAAGCCGTCGGATGTCGCGGCCGCTCATTGTTGTCTCTAAGCCATAAAAGATAGAGAAATTAAATCTTCTGTCAAAATTTAGATTTTTTATGTTTTGTATAGTTAACACCCTAAACTTCATTGTAATGTACAAAAAGTATATGAAAAACTGTTAATTTGTGGAATCTTTGAATAGTTTTCTCCCTTATCACTTTGACACAAATCAACTTAAAAATGATGTAACTTCCGTTGTCTGAGTGTCTGAGAGATTTGTATTCAGGAGAGTTTGTAGTTTCCAAATATGTATAATATATGTATATGTATAATTTTCATAATGTGAAGGGTTTCCGCAGGCCGCAACACATATTATCTTTTCACTCGCTAGATGTAAGTACTCGCGCACAAATTAATTAACCGAGAGTTACAAGTAGCTGCGAGCAAGTGCCTGGCTTGCACTCTCGTTCTGCTCGCGGACCAATCCTAAAGGCCTCAATATGCTTCTGCGTCTCCGTTTTCGGGTGGGCGGGCTCACGGATACGCACGGATACACACGGATAGACTTCGTTTATAGTTCTCCGTAGGCTGTGGGTGCTGAAAACAATTCACCGCCAGAAGAGTAGGTGGCGCTGCACTGCGATGCTAGCTATAGGTTATCGAAAACTCGGAACAAATTTACAAATGAGCCGTTTTATCAATAAAATATGCACAGTTTCAGCGACTACACTGCCCATTTCTCGTCACATTTGAATTCAAATGCCGATTTACATGTACTGTTTAGCTGAAATATGAATTGTAAAAACTGCTTCGATCTCTTTGGTGATGTTTGTGATGCTAGCTGGAAGGGCAGCCTGCTTTGACTGGGTGTGCTGTGAACATTTCTGGGGGGTTATTATGATTACGGAAAGGGATCGTATATGTTTTTATATTGCTACCATTTTAGAGACTGCTTATCGATCCGAGTGTTAATCAGGCGCGGAGCCAGACGTTGTAAACATTCCGGGTTTAGCCCAAACCAACAACGTATTGGGGCTTGATTGGCAAGAACGCGACGCTGAGCGCCTCCACGGTCCTCTTCCACATATTAAAATAGTGCTGCTGCCAACGAATAATGCACCTAATAATATGGTGCCTGCACTGCAATGCCATGGCGGGCTGGACCAAATGATTTTTCGGGCTGCATATGGCCCGCAGGTCGGAAGTTCCCCACCCCTGGTCTTGTTGGTCACGGCAACCCATAGCGGCAACCCCGCCCCTGACTTCTTAATACGGACCAATCACAGCCAAGGGGGTCTCCGTCGCTCTCCGTCGCTCTGCGTAATTTCGACGGATAGTTAGAAAATTCAGGAGGTGCACGTCAATCCGTCAAAAGCTCTCCGAGGGCTGACGGAGAGCACGCAGAGGGCGTTCCACGGAGACGAGGGCGTTCCTTCCTCTGCGTTTTTCGAAAAACGCAGAAGCATAATTAGGCCTTAACCCTGCGTGTCCACTAGGGTTGGGCGATATATCCAATATTAGTGATATTACAATCATTTTGACGACTCTGTAAAATTAGAAAATATTGTGAATATCGAATATAAAAATCTATAAAAATGTACTTTTTTTTTGCTGGTCCTGATGCTTGTGTTTCAAGATCACCGTCTGGCTCCTCTGTGTTCACACACACACACACACACACACACACACACACACACACACACACACACACACACACACACACACACACACACACACACACACACACACACACACACACACACACACACACACACACACACAGACAGACACAGGTACTTGCAACTTGACAAAATGGACCTCACATGGAACAATTCATGCAGATGTCCTTATGTGACAGGAAAGAAGAGAGCAAAAGAGAGTGCCTGTGCAAGTTCAATTTTCAGTTTGTGCACATGTGAGGTCCATTTTGAAGTACCATGTTATGGCAACTGCTTACATTTTCACTACACATTTTGTAATTTGTAACAATATCTGTTCTATCTAAATTGTTTTTGTTGTTTTCTAATGGGGGGAGATAATCATATTTTTGTATTAGGTAAATGCAAATGCAAACATATCGAGAGTCGAATATCATAAAAATGTTGACAATATTGAGATATAATATTAAAAGAATATTGCCCAGCTCTAGTGTCCACTACAGCGATGCGAGCGACGACATGCTTTCCTTTCATTTTCAATGGAGCCAGGCGAATTGCTTGCGTGGTGCATTGTGGGTAGCGGCGCGACGCGATCCAATCGATTTGAGTTGAGATTTTCTTGTCACATGTATTAATTAGTTATAGTGGATCAGAATATCAAGTGGAGTGTTTATTGTAATAGGTAATAGCAGTTTAATATAGGAACTCGAAATAATATTTAAGTTATTTAAGTTAAAAGCATTAAGGGCCCTTCCTTATATAATTAGGGAATAGAGGGGGTACAGTTACATAAACACACCTCCAACTTTTTCCCTATTGTGGCGCTGGATTACTGGCATGAAATTTGGTGAGAAGACCCACTGGACTGTCCCCAATCCCTGTGCCAAATTGCAAAACATTTCACCATGTGGTTCTAGGGCCTGTCATAGACTGATGATGGCATGACAGCTCTTCAAAAGTGAAGCCAAAACATCTGAAATCCATAAAGATATATATTTTGGAAATTTAGAAATGCATAAATAAATGTAGAAATATAAATGAACGAAAAATGTATGCTTAAATAAATAAATGTAGAAATGGGTAGATACATAAATGCAGAAATAAGTAAATATAGAAATAAATACATATAGACAAATCCAATCTCTTGACCAATATGTGGTTATTTTTCATTTATTTCAGCATTTATTTATTTATACAATTTTTTTTGTCCTCCATTAGTGTGCTCTATCCACTTTGTTTATGCGCACTGAAATCTTCAAAATTAAGGGTTTACCTGTCGTACCTTTTTTTAGACTACGCAATATTAATACAAAAATATGTAGGATATTGTGAAAAATAAAGGAAACAAAATAGACAGACAGACAAGGCTATGTTATCATCACAGATCCAATAATGCCCTTAGTCTGTCATAATATATAATTGATTATGATCTTATTGAGAGGTGGCAGTGACGTGGCACACATCATTTTTTTTATGACCTGACCTACAATGACTAAAAAAGTAATATCAAATGAAGCACGGCGCAGTTGAGTGACCATAATGCATCATGTCTATTTTGCAAAGGAAGCACTTTAGTACATTTTCCATGGGATGTTGTACTATGGACAGTAACATATGTTCTCTATAATTCAGCAGCTGTTGTAGCCAATTCAGTGGTCTGGCTCTGAAACATGGCTCTGAAACATACCCTAACCTATATCCTGACCCTTTACCCACATTTCATACTGCCACACCTATTTCTACGTTTAGCTTGATTTTATACAGTAGGCTTTATTTAAATATGTTTGTGAGAATGCTGTCATTTTCACGATTCTCAGAATAGTGCAGTTGTAATTATATAGCAATGAAGAAAGGAAAGCAAAAGACGTATGTTATTCCTGTTTTCCACATTGGTGTTCTTAACTACAAAACGGTTAAACTGTCTGTAAACTGTATTTTTATGGGCTCTCTATCACTGAGAATTTATTTACTCTTCCACCAATGTGACCAAATTTGGCAGCCGGTTCCATATCAGTATTAGCCCAGACCATTGTGGTTGGTGATACAGGCAACCTGAATAAACATGCCTTTTTAAGAAAGTGTCCCTGAGGCATATGGCTGCTGTAATAGCAGTTGGCTCAAAATACTTTATTTTACTCAAGCCCATGTGATTGATCTGTCAATGTGAGTCATTCACAAATGATAAGGATAGCCAATTTTACCACCATAGGCAATCTACAAGATGGTGTCGTCAGTGATGAAGATGCCTGAGGATGAATCAACACCAGAGAAACGAACAGACAAAATCTTCAGACAGATGGACATAGACAATGATGGTGAGTTGAACTTTTTGAGCCTCTCCTATCTGTCACCCCTTTATATATTTGTATAATCCTGGAATGACAAGTTTATCACATGGAGGGGGCATCTACAATTTGACTCAATCTTGTTCTCCAGGATGTCTGTCTCTGGAGGAGTTCATCAAAGGAGCCAAGAGTGACCCCTCTATTGTTCGGCTGCTGCAGTCTGATCAGGGAACCTCTCGTCAGTTCTGAAGGCATACGTCGGAACAGATGGACTGACTAACCCCTTCACCAACACACACACACATAAAGTTGTAGTAATCAGACTTGGTGTTTGATTTACCATTCATCATCATAACACCCCCTCCCTGGCAGCCATTTCATGTGCTCATTTAATGTAGCTTCAAATGTATACATTATTAAGGTCCTCATATCTGTCAGTGCCCTGGTTCACAATTCACTCTACATCAACGACTGTTCTTTGTTCATGCAACTGCACTGCTGCAAGTGCACTTCTACAACTAATATCCTTGATAATGTTGTATTCTGAGGGCTCTCTCTTAACTTGGATTAATTTAGTCAAAGTGAAGTGCCATATCTAATATCTGTATGTAATATCTACCAAGTATTACTGGAAAGGGGAAAACCATCTACATCTGTATAATGGGCACCACTGCAATACTGTGCTCTCATTTAGTATGTAATACATCCAGGTTTTCAAAAAAGGATTACTAGTGAAAATATGTAGGTGGGGAATTTGCATGAATATTCATGACGGAGCACCATACATGCATAGCCAATTATTTTTCACAACGGCTCTGAGAAATGCCAAAGATCCTCATGTGTCCTAATTCTTAAAGCTGTATCCACTAGTGGCAAACAGAGCCAGAATTTACCACACACAAAATGCTTAAGCATAGATTTTTAAAGGCTTTACAAGTTAAATAGGTTCCATCTAAATCAGGAGAGTGTACCAAGTTTTTGGTAAGGAAAACCCTGCTAGGACCCTACAGTGTGGTTGAACAACTGTGTTTTGGTCTTGCATGAGCTCATAGCTTCCCCCACCATGCAGCAGTTTACATAAATAGTGCAGATGTTTTTATTCTCTTTATTTTTGTAACAAATTTAATTTTGCTTTAACACAATTGAAATAAAGTTGTGTAAGAAAAATCTACACAAGGAGTCCCACAGCATCCCCTGTCCTGCACAGACAATTTCAATCCACCAACATTATCACCATCAAGAAAAAAAAGAAAACAATGTTTTAAGTAATATCAGGCCGGGCATGAGTGAAATTGGATTAGATCGAGATCTAAGATTATGTGTGTGATTAAATTAAAGAGGACAGTTCCACTGAATAGCCATGTTTAATAAACTGGTTAGGGTAGGCCATGCCCCCCCACCCTCTGACAGACAGGATGACGGGAGAAGCTGCAGGTGACTCTATGTGTCTCTTCTGGAGCAGTTCAGTAACAGAACGACCCAGCCTCCTCTTCGTCCACAGGAGAGGAAGAAGATGGGTAACGCTGAGCTAGACAAGACTAGATCAAACGGGATACATTTCTTTTATGATGGGCTCACAACTCGTCCTTCCCGAAATCCTCATCTAGATCCACGTCGCTGAGGTCATAGTCGTCCTCCACAGGAAGCTGTGGATGACAGGAGAGCGGATGAGACTAATGAGAAAAGGCATGTTACCAGAACATCAATAAGGAGAAGGGTCCCTTGTCACAATTTATATTCAGAAACTTTGTTAATAAAATCTACATGGTCTAGGTGACCAATAATAATTTAATATACATTAGCTAATTTGTAAAACAAAGGAGAGCATAAAATCATCACCCATCCCTAGTCTTAAAACGTTCTGCACTCACCTCTCCGTCTTTACCGTCCCATGGTTTAACAGGGTGAATCTTTGGCAACGCCCCGCCTCCCACTGTAGCAGTGGAGCCACGTCCAACAGAGAGATCCCTGACCAGCGGTGAAGAAAATAGAACATTAAAAGAAACAAACCAATTACTTACAACTGATTTGTCCTTTTTAATTGAGTGAACAGCAGTCCCTACCTAAGGAACTCGTGAATGCCTGTTTCACTAAACGAGCCCTTCAGCAATGCAAACTTCATCTTGCGGGCGTTGATGGCTGCCATGGCGGGGTACCCGAACCCTCCAATACCCAGTACTGACTCCAGGTCCATTTGGGCACTGGCCTCTGTCCACAGCCAGCTATGGATGAGAGAGAAAGATGGGATAGAAAGAGAAGCATGAAGATTACAATCATGCTCGAACAAGAGTCTATAAGCATTGTGCATCATAAGCAGAGATCCCTGTGACAATTAATACCCCCACATCTTCTTCTTGTACTTCTCAGCCATCTTCATCATCACCTCCAGATATCCATTCCTGCCGGCTGCACCTGTTTGAAGGCAAAAACAATTTAAGTCTTGAGCATCTACCAGCGATTGACGCCAGTATATTTAACCGGCAGTAGTGGAGGAACATCTCACCTGTGTCCAGGATGTGTGGCAGCACGGCAATAACACAGAGCTGGTAATCATCGCAGGCCTTCTTCAGGATGTCCCCGTCAAGAATCTGATACACACACACACACCCTCGTGTCAGTCAGACACTATTTATAAAGTATCATTGTTTTGAGCCGAGTCATGGTTGATGCATACACAGATGTCCTCTGTTGTCCACTCACCTCCAGCAACTCAGGAGGAGGGGTATTGTCAGAGAACAATTCCATAGCTCTGGCGATGATATCAGAGCGTGTCCGCCCGCCCTGGTAGTCTTCAGGCTCCTCCCCCTTACGGAAGATCTTAATTGTGGGGAAACCACGGATCTGCAAACACAGAACGTTGTTTCAACATCAGTCCTGCTCTCACACTACTACCCTATGGTGACCATAGTTGATCATGATCTAGCGATAACAGATGCACTCATGAAAAAGTGCTATACTAAGAAGAAGCAGGTAAAAACGAAATGACTAATAATGAAAGACAGAAATTATGTATTTTTATTTTGTATTATTATTATTTATTTATTAAATCATATTTTTGTTAGGGGTCATGGTTGTTTGAGATGTTCCTGCTCACCCCATAGCGGCTGGCCAGGCCCTGGTGCACAGTGGCATCCACAGCTCCCAGGTGAATCTTGCCGTTAGTCTGCTCCTTGACGGCAGAGGCGGCGGCCGCCCACTCAGGCTCCAGGCTGTTGACACACACAAATGGCTGGAGGTTGGAACGCAATAATGATTGTTTAAAATCACAGACAACCCACACAAGAGCAAGTCTGACATTGGTTTTGTATAATTACAGCACTGCCTCCTGGTGATGTCCTCGAGTAACATCCTCGAACATTTATCTTGTATTTTGACCAAATTTGTTGCATTTACAGCCAATGATGATAGTAAATAACGGTCAAGCTTTGTGTGTGTGAAATTCATTGCTAGTTGTGCAGTAGGAAAGTATAAGTCATTATGTGGGGAAAACTCACTTCTTGCAGTGTCCACACCAGGGTGCAAAGAACTCCACAAGCCACACTTCCCCACTGTCCAGCACAAGCTTTTCAAAGTTATCATCTGTTAGCTCCAATACATCTTTCTTATTGCCTCCACCACTGTTGCTGCCACTGCTCTGTAAGATGAGAAAGACATATGAAGTTTCAGTTGACATGAGAACTTGTGATTGATAGCAAAACCAAATTTACCTTGTCATAGTTGAAAAATGACAGTTGTGTAAAATAGACACAGTTAACCTCAAAGTCCATTGAAACCTCTTTCCTATCAAAATTCCAATTCTCACTTCTATTTTGAAACTGCAATTTGCAAACGCTAGCTTTTGAAACAGTGCCCGTCAACTTTATCACGCCTCAACATTTAGCACTAAATACAAACCAGCCCGGTGCTCTGCCCCTAGATCTTAAGACACTTGTTTAACGCTAGCTGCGCGCTGCTCTGTGTACTTCCACGCGAACAACAAAGGAGAAAGTTTGAACGTTTTTTAAGTATATTGAAAATTGACCATCGTAAACGCAGTGTTCCAGGCTGAACTGGAAATGCTGACACTTTTCATAATCTTCCCAACGAACCAGACCACTCGACGGGCATGGCTGATGTTTTTCTATGAGAAGATCCCTGTGAAGTTCGACACATTTATTCATTTGCTCGAACCATTTCACCAAAGACAGTTTTGAATGATAACCTTGGACAATTTAAAGAAGGATTTGCTAAACCGCTGTTGCTGAAAAGAAGTGCTGTTCCGACCGTATGCTCATCACAACGCAAGCTGTAACTAAGTATGATTTTGTCGCTAACAGTTAGCCTATTAGCAATGCTAACGTCTCCTGGCTGTATCTAGCATAGGTAGAATGCTAAATACGTTTCTAAACACATCAACATACCTTACCTAGCAAATGACTCCAGCTACCGTGAAACTCACTCCTCAGGTATGTAATGGGCCACCCGCGTCAACGAAGAGCTAGCTTTTCTTTGGCGTACTAGTAGTTGGTAGTGGTCACGCTTGGCAAGTCTGAGGTCGTGCGCTCGTATTCCGTGAGTGGTGAGCGAGCCGTGTGTCCGACAAGGCACTAGCACTACATCCGTTACATACCCGTCACACTAGCTGTAGTCGGCATTAGAAGGGAAGCTTCCCAAAAAATTGCCAGAAAACGAAAGCAGTCTAGCCTTTTGCTGACGCCTGTCTAGATTATCTATTCGAAAGAACTGGAGAAAGGCAGGTGCTAGATACAGCATAGCAGTTAGCATTGCAACTGTTACCGACAAAATCATACTACAGCGTGCGGTTGTGATGAACATAACTAAGGTCGAAACGCACCTATTTTCAGCAACGGCTTCATCGCAAATCCTGCTTTACATTGTCCCAGGTTTTCAAAACAGTCCTTGGTGAAATGGTTCGCGCCAATGTGTCGAGGGTCGATCTGTACGCTACGAGATCTTCTACGCCCCGGTTTAAACAAACATCAGCCATGCCCGTTTAGTCAATGTTAACTAGACTCTAGCTCATATGCATTTTATTAAAACGGTGATTTGCAAGGAATGCAAGAACAGCTGGATAGCGAAAACAAAGAGACTGTTGGCATGTAAACTAGTTAATCTTGCTAACGCAATAGGTTGAATGTGTGATGATTTAGCCTTGTTTATTGACAATGGGGCAAACGTTATTTAATGTTCCTGACATCCATTCAAATAAATAACCCGTGTTGTCATGTAAATCTACAATTCAAGATGTTAGTCCAGATTAGTGGCGGCTGCTGGTCTTTCAAAGAGGGGAACCGAAACTACTGTAGGCTACTGTAGCGAGTGGCACGTGACAGTGGCTAGTTGTACGTGCCAGTGCCTCCACACTGGTAGGCTACGTGACAGTAGTGGTACATGCCAGCGCCTCCACTGCTGGTACGTGACAGTGGCTAGTGGTAGCCTACGTGCCAGTGCCTCTACTGGCACATGACAGTTAGGCCTACTGTTTTGTTGGTAGTGGTACGCATGTATCTCGTTGCAGTTGCATTGGGTGTCTTGCAGCTTTTGTTTACCGTCATAGCGGTAACTGCTCCGCGGCCATTTTAGAATGGGAGAACAGGCTAAACGAACAAAAAGATGTTCTCCCTTATCACTTGACACAGGTCGACTTTAAAATGACAATAATAACTATTATTAACAACCAGTAGCGGCTGGTGATTATTATTTTTTTTTGGTGGGGCGCAGTTGGGCGGCGCCCATTTATATGTATTAGCTATGTTGGATGCTGTCGTCCTCTCCTACTCTTTCTTCAATGCCTAACGAATCTATCTATTGACCCTGTATTTATGCTTGAGCAGCACTGGTTGAAGCCTGAAAATATTCTAAACAATGTTTGCATATATGCAGGTAGCAACGCTAGTGCTAAATAACTATTTAGCTGGTCGGCTAGTAGGGCTTGTGAGACAGCTCACCAAAAGAACTATGGGGAAGCCACTTGTCTAGCAGATTAAGACATGTTCGTAGGTACCTAGCGAAAAGTAGCCTCAACTTTCCTAGACTAAGCT
The DNA here is from genome assembly GCA_903064625.1 of Mallotus villosus. Lineage (NCBI taxonomy): Eukaryota > Metazoa > Chordata > Actinopteri > Osmeriformes > Salangidae > Mallotus > Mallotus villosus. The sequence continues at coordinate 25,954 of CAEFZP010005769.1, read as the reverse complement.
ACGATACTAATGCTGAAGGGTCGCTGATATCGCATACTAGCGTCGTTGCTAACGTGTGATGTTGTGACTGTGTGTGTAACACTGAATTACTCACTGAACAACCACCAGCTCCGGTTAACATACAGGCTTGAGGAGAAGCTACGGGTGTACGTCCCCTACGTCCCAAGTCCCCACCCCTCGCCCCTTGGCTTGAGGCAACGGCCCCGGTGGATGTAGGTGGTATTGCATTTTCGACTTGACTTCCGTGTCTTCCGGTTGTTTTTAATCTATTAACTCAAGGCAACATTTACAAAACTATCTCCCCCAATAATTTTTGTTCGATTCTCGAACCTGGCTCATACTACTAGCTTTTTCATAGAATAATTTTTTCCTGGTTTTTGCTATGTTTGAAACCAATCCGAAATGGGTAAACTAGCACCCCATTTATTTGCTTACGTCAAGAAAAGTTGCCTCGAAACGTGTTCGCGGACACTAACAGGGGACGAGCACAAAAGGGAACATCAGCAAATCGCTGATTTACCTGAGCTGAATGAGAACAAGGAGAAAGGACTTGGTAATCTAAAATTGCCTTTCTTAATTGTAGCACGTTTTACAAATGCTTGCACATATATAGGCCTACATGACGGTTATTTGTAGAGTTTATTTCCGTTATTTTAAAGCATATTTAATTTTGTAGGCTAATGAACGCGATTATTCTCATTGCATGACAAAGTAGGCTAATTATAGCCTAATATAACGCTAGTTATAATATCGTAACATGTTATTCTGGAGCAAAGACGAAGATGAATAAATCATGTCTGATTAACACAATATTGTTATGGTCGTTATATTGTTAGAAATGTATGTCAGTTTACATCACAACGATGGCATTAACAATAAGCTAGTAATAGTAAGCAACACTCATCATCATTATAATAGTAACATAGGTATAGCTAGAACAACGACGGAGCCAGATAGGATATTCAAGTTTACAGTTTCTTTAATCCAACACAATACTTCAGCAGTCAAACTAAAAACACGGAGCAAAAAGAAAAACGTATAGGCATTGCATAGCCCATCCTCCTTTGCTAGCTATGTTGCTCTCGTAGATACGTGATATTTATATGGGATGTGAGGGAATGATAAAGGTCTCCGATTCGACGAATAGTCCGGTAAGAATAGATGTAATTGGTCAGGGGGCGCAAACAAGTGCGCCCCGGGATCGCCCCTTTCAGCCGCAAATGAGAAGCTGTCCTTCTCAAATGTATGATAAAAGTATGAGAGCTCCCATTGACTTCTATTAGGCCGGCGCCCCTCCAGGGGGGAGTGGCTTATCTCAGTGATAACGAATGGCAATATATTATATTTAGTCACATTTAAGTGGTTGTTGACAGGGACTTACGGTCTCCCACACACATTTAACGCGTTAACACAGTACATTTCTTATTTAAAAAGTTTGGTATATCATATTTTCGACGTTTTTTTAATTTTTTTAATGAAAGATTCTAGGAGGGGCGGCGCCCTATGGACGCACCGCCACTGTTAACGTATATATTTACTCAGAGTATCGAAATGCAAATGTAGGGCCAATCCCAATACTCCCCCTTACCCTTACCCCTTCGAAACTGAGGGGTAAGGGCTACATAGGTTACGTGTAGCCTACATCATGTAGCACGTATCACCAAAGCAAGTAGTATTATGCACCGATTTCAAACGAAATTCCCTGCTAATGGAGTTTACTTAAAACTGTAGACATGCTAGTAAGAGAAATGCGGGACTGTTGTGCAAATCAACCCTAACATGATCGTAGCAAACTAGCGATTTTTAGAAACGTTTCAATTAGGAAAATGGTTGCAAATATATATGTACAGGACTGTGTTTAGCACAAAACAAGACTTCAATAATTTTTTTATCAATTAATTAAGCCGCAAATATATATTATTTATCGGACTCTCTGGATGATCTGGCCGCCATTGTTGCCGGTAGCGCAGTAATCGCATAGCCCTAGGTTTCAAGTAAGGTCCCGATCTTACTTGGTTTCAAGGGGTGTATAGAGCTCCGGGAATTGAAGTCACGCAATCCCAGCATGCACTGGTCATCGCCATTTTGGCAGGAAATACATATTATACATAGTTTAATTAGCTTCCTATTTCAAAAAACGTTGATTCAACATGGAGTATAGCTTCTGTGCGCCGGGATGCCTGGACCATCGGGGAAAAGATAAAGGGAGAGCATTTTATAGGTTTCCTAAGATCCAGAGAGAAGAACCCCATAATTCCTGACAACCCCCCATGCCATGGCTTCAACTGAGGATCATTCAGTCTCTTGGAATTACTTGTCTGTAATAAATATGTAATGGCATTTTTGGGATGAAAAGTGCACTGACATAATGTTAGGCAATGGTTAGCTACTAGCAATTTGTAGCCGGTAGACTTCAAAGCTGAATATTCATCACCAGTGTTGGTACTGAATAATATTACACTTGTCTGTAACGCAGTAATGTAACGCATCACTGTTGATAACTTCAGTAATCGCATTACAGTTACTAATACAAAATGTCTTGCGTTACTTGCATTACTGCGATCTGCATATCGGGAGGAGAAAAAAACAACAAATCAAACTTCCCTTTACACTACGTGTGTTTGCGTAACACTCGTCACTTGACTTAGCCTCAGAGTTCAGGAGGCGAAACAAGAATGGCAGACCCGCTTAAGACGTCTTTTTGAGGGATGAAGATGTATGCACATTAGGCTACTTCGTATTAGTTGCGCGAAAGGACAAAAACGTAACTGTACAATGTAGCTACATTGTGGCCACGCCAATAACACCTCCACCGCCGCAAACACAACCTCTAATCTGCCATCTTTAACGGCAATTTGCTAACTCAAGACTTGTAGCTAAAGGTCCCCGGACCCTGAGTGACACTGACGCCAATAAAAGGTTGCCGTTGCCATTGTTGCCAACACCAGCCAAGACTTGACTTTCAACAGCTGGGGGCTGTTGCACGAAACCAGGATAAGCGATTAAGCCGGGATATTCAAGTTGTCCTGGATGACTTTAGCTTTGACTTGGTTGCACGAAAGCATCTTGAATTAAGCCCAGCCAAGTAACCATGGAGATTTATTCTTTGCAGCTAGCCTGCTCCAGAGCAGGCCAACAGCCAGGCTAAGATTAATTCTGAAGTCTCGTGTTAAATCAGCGGACGCTCTGATCCGAAATAAACGCAGTTATTATTATTTAGCAGTTATTTCGTTGTCTTCTGAATGTGTTCTGATTTATTTTTATTAACATGCATTACTTGTCACTATTGCTGTCACGAGTTAGATTTTGAAACCCTACTATTGCAGTTGTTTAGATGGTTAGAAATGGTTAAATAAAGTCAGTGATGAGGGCAATATATAAGGTATCTGTGTTTCTTCTTGCACCATGGCATTCCCATTTCTAAACGACATGTTGGACGAAGAAGCACTGATACTAAGACGTGCTTTTAGACATGAAAGGGTGTTTCGGGACAAATCTGACCTGTTAGCTTTTTCGGACGAGTAGGCTACAGTACTTGCAGTGACGTGCGGTCAGGGGAGGCAGTGTCATCATATGTAATAAAACGAATAACATAAAATAATAATATGTGTCCACTGATCTGTGATATAAATATAATTATTGGATGATTCCAAGGGGTTTTATAGCCACTATTGCTAAATTTAAGTATTTTCCTGTTCAAATACGGGGAAAAAAGCGAATATAGCTGTGCCTCCTCTCGGATTGCGCAATCCCACACAAACTGGGCCGAGCTGCTAATTTTTTTGCACACATTTTTATTATATGTCCTCACATTTCATAGTCTTGGTCATGTATTTTACGTATTTGTAGGCTTTAACATATTAGTCTTGCTGATCGTACATATCCTATTAATTGTTGCTCAGCGGGTGAAGAATGCTGCACGCATGTGCTGCCTGCATCAGTGAATTTGTGATCGATACCTTGGTCCATTTAAGAAATTCGTGAAGCTGCACTTATCCCAACTATGTACACCTGAATTGACATAGCTTTACCTTCTCATCCTGGCTCGGCAAACGTGCAACCGATTAAGCCGCGATGAGCTGATCACACTAAGTCAAGCGGAGCCTTTTCAGTTATCCTGGATATCTTTATTCTACTTTTGTGCAACAGCCCCCAGGTTACCAAAGCAGAGATAAACAGACTTGTAGAAGCATACATACAGTAGAGGAAATGTTGCCATTTAAAGTTAAACATTATTTTATTTTGAGACATTTTGCTTACTGCCAGTAGGCCTACTGTAGCCTTGTTATGCCTGTATTATGACGTTATGCTTGATATATGGTACATATATTGTTATTTGGCAAGTGCACCTTGCGTTACAGAGAAATCCAAAAGTAGAAATCCCTCTAGGCTTTTGTAGGCTTTCAAAGACTCCAAAATAGGACGAAGGAAAGTTGATTAGAGTTGTAAATATCTGGATACCGAAGGTCAGGGAAGCTTTCCGTTTCACTCATAAAGGTCGTAAAAATAACTCTGGGAGCATTATATGTTTAATATCAAGTTCGATCAAGTTCTGCTTTAGAGATGCATATGTCTTTTAAATTAAAGTGCGCAGTGAACTTGGACAGGTTGAAATCCGTGCTGGACCCGTTCATTTGAGCCACTACTATTCTGCCAAAATGGCGTTGTAAACAGAAAAGTCACGTGACGTCCGGAGCTCTATACCCCTTCGCCTTAGCCCTATCCCTAGCTCATAAAGAGTATTGGGACACCACTAGCTCTTACGCGAACGCGCAAAACCAAGGGCTAGGGGTAAGGGGGAGTATTGGGATTGGCCCGTAGGCTACCTGTACGTTGACTTCAGTTATTACAATTCATGATAAACACCACTAGGAGGCACTGATAACAACACAACGATGCATGTGCATTAGAGACGAGAGTCTACAAAGGCTCATGTGCACGCTTGAATTCAGTTACTCAGAGTAAAATAATTTGTTACTAATTAATTACGTGTGTACAAGTCTGCTTTACATTAGTCATAGTATTATACTATATGCACATATATATGCGACTACTTTGTATGGTGAGCTTGTAGTGAGACATACAAAGTATGGTTTAGAGTCTGTTAGCACGAACAGTTTAACTTTTTTTAAGTGGCCGCAGGGCATTTACACGACAGTAAACAACACTGCAACACACGCAATGCAACTGCCACGAGACACTTGCGTACCACTATCAACAGAACAGTAACTGTCATGTGCCAGTGGAGGCTCTGGCATGTACCACTAGCTACTGTCAAGTGGCACGTACCACTCGCTACAGTACAGTACAGTTTCGGTTCTAGCCGCTATACTGGCTAACCCTAACCCTATATTTTCGGCCTACATCCTAAAAACATTTATTTGGCTAGTTCACCCCACCATGTGGCACGTACCACTCGCTACAGTACAGTACAGTTTCGGTTCTAGCCGCTATACTGGCTAACCCTAACCCTATATTTTCGGCCTACATCCTAAAAACATTTATTTGGCTAGTTCACCCCACGACACAAGCCTAACCTAATTAATTAATTAATTAATGAACAAACGCTCTAACAAAACAATAGTAATATCGAAGGAGGAAATGTGTAAATTAGGTTAAACTAAAACAAGGAACCTGGTGTATAATTGTATGAAATCTATGAAGAAAAATTGGTTAGCAATAATTTCGTCAAGCAAATACCAAGAAATAGGTTGCTGCAGTTTGTCTTTCAACTACAGTTGCAAAATCCGCGATGGGACTGAGCTTGAATAGTTTCGGTGACTTTTTATAGTACAAAATGACTGTCAATCAAAAGGAGATGCAGTCTTTCAACAGACCCTCCAATCATCACGCGGAAGCCCAGCATCCAGGCCAGCCCACTCCTCCATTCACCGCTGAGCGTCCAGGGCGGGACATAATCACAGCATTTATCCAATGACCGTATAGTTTCAAAGTTCTGAAAAAACTGTTCAAAGCAGCCCCATTGAAGTCCATGGAAGCTGAGCTTCAACAAGAAAATGCACTGTGGCGCTACGGGAATGTATGAGAAGGAAATCAGTCGACCTGCTAATATGTAGCTGATTCTGAACGAACGCGTTTACAATATGAACGTGTTCTAACGCATTTAAAATGTTAACACAATAGTAAATATTTGACCATTAATTTTTTTAAATGTTAGGGGAAGCTGAGCTTCCCTTGCAGTCTTAAAAAAATCGCCACAGGTCCAGATCTATTTTTCAGCAAGATAGCTATCTGAGCTAACTGAAGCCGAGTTCAATCAGTTTGTTTGCTAAGCTTGCTTCGACAACAGAAGTGGAAACTAACGTAATCATTTCAAATGATATCTAGTCAATCTGTTGAAAACAGTGTTGTGTAGACAATAGACTTATTTGTATTATTTTATTTCAAGTCTCCACCTTCTTGTTTCCGTGAGTGCTGTTGGCCGTCTTTGCTCTGCAGCTTCACTCGTTGTAAACCAACCAATCAGCGCGCAGCTCATCTATATATTCATGAGAATACCATAAAGGAGAAAACCTATCGTTTTTTCCCGGGGGAAAAACGCTGGATGTATAAGGGGGCATAGAACATCACCCGGGTCATTTTCAGCCCAACCAATGTTACATACCCTATTCGGAGACCTTAAGGAACAGCGTGAAATACCCCCCCCAAAAAAACAGTCAATCACCCCTTTTAGAGAATTCAAGAAAGCTGATTTATGGATCCTGTTTATTAAACCTAGTGGCTAAATCGAATTTTCCTGTTATAGATAACCTAGTTGAATGTAACAAGGGAAATGGGACACTTAACAGTTAACAATCTCCCAAAATATTTTGGGATTACCCAAAACTTCCATTATTTGAGAGTGGTTGCTCAAGTCTTGAGTGTTATACTGTACCCCTCTGCTGTAGTCTGAGCCTCCAGACCTGCCACTCATCCTGTCCTTCACCAGAGACCGAAGAACCGCCAGGGCCCCGTCCACGATGTTCTGGCTGCTGCGCCCACCTGAGGAAGACAAGACACAAAAGCAGAAGTTCCAACAAGGGCAACAATCATTTTAATACATGATCAGTCCAGCATATACCACTGAGCCACCAAGTGACTGTCTTTAAATTGAGCAGAAAAAAAGGTATACAAGTTTGAGATACCTTGATAATCATCTGGCTTGTTCTTATTGGCTCCAAAGATTTTAATCGTGGGGAAGCCTCTGACACCGTACTGGCCGCCCAATGACTTGTGTTGGTCTGCGTCAACGGCTCCCACCTTGACAATACCCTGATAATTACAGTACAGGTTACTGTTAATGAATAATGTGACAGATATGCACAGTTGGCAGCAATCTAATAAAGTAGTATCCATTGTATTACAGTATGGTAAGTCTTGACCAAACCTTCAGGGCCGAGGCAGTTTTCTTCCACTCAGGAGTCAGGGTCTGACAGTGGCCACACCTGTTAAGGCACACGGTTCAGTTCAGGCAACAGGAGAGAAAGTCCATATTTAGCATGGTCTCTCCATAAGACCTCAATGTTTGACCAACAAGACTTTCTTTGAGCATCAATAAGTAAGCATACATTATATGTCTCATATGAATCAATTTGACAGTACTGGTTCAATTCAAAAGTTAGAACCTAGAGAGGGCTCAGACTCCAAAACAGGGCTCCTCATAAAAGTTGCTTCAAGCACCTACTCACCAAGGAGCATAGAACTCGATTAGCCACAGACTGTCACTCTGAAGGACCTCACGGTTAAAGTTGGAGGGGTTGAGTTCAACCACATCGTCACTGGCGGAGTAGAAGCCCTGGACCATCAACACCAGGGAACACCCCAACACACCTGGCATGAGGGGAGCACTGTACTGTTGATGTTTGTGAGTCCATTGCTGTTCGTGAGTTCATTGCTTTGTTAGAGCAATCAGACTGTTCATTATCTGGACTGTTATTAACAGTGTTAAGTCACATCAACATTAGAGCTTGATACAGTAGCCACAATTCAAGTTTGCTATCGTTCAATTGGCTAGCTAGCAAGCCAACATAAGACAAGAAGTGTTAAGATAGCTAGCTGTAAGATAATTTCAGTTGCACTTCTAATTAAGATAACAAGCAAATCAACAATGCATGTTGCTTGATGATATACTAGTGTTTGCGAGATATTTGAAGCTAGACAAGACTATAGTAGTTAGCTAGCTTTAGCTATACATACTATACATAATATAGTAACTAGCTGCACTAAATGGCTAGCTAGCAGGCATTTACTTGCACACACACAACGCATCTGCGTTTTTTTTAGAGACACATTTCTTACCGAGTAAAAACGGTCTCATTGCTTAAGATGTTCTCCGTCACCTATTCAACTCCTTCACAAGTCAGTTAACTAGCAACACCTGCCCACAGTGCAACGCTACCTAAAAGTGCACAACAAAATCTTACCGTGGCCCACATTGATTGGTCGCATGACGGCTGTGCTGGTCCACGTCCAATGAGAGCACGCCGTGTAGTTTTCTAGCCGGTAGAGGATGTCGTGTAAACGATGTAGACTAGGATGGCAATAGGAGTAGGCGGTGTCTAAACCCAATATTTTTCATTTAGAAAATTAGTTTTACAATATGGCACTATACTTTATGTAAAATGTATAATAACTAGTGCATAGTGCCCGTGATGCAGACTGGGATTAAGATGTCAGTGAAACACAGAAATACAGATCCCTTGAACTACCTAGTGTATGGCAAGCCGTTTTATCATTTAATCAATGAATTCTTGATATCCAAAATTCGAATTGTTGATATCAACAATTGCATTTTGGATATCAAGAATTCGAATTTTGGATATCAACAATTGCATTTTGGATATCAAGAATTCGCATTTTTGATATCAACAATTGCATTTTGGATATCAACAATTCGCATTTTGGATATCAACAATTGCATTTTGGATATCAAGAATTCGCATTTTGGATATCAAGAATGGAATTCTGGATATCAACAATTCGAATTCTTGATATCAAGAATTGAATTCTGGATATCAACAATGTATGCTAATGACTATCATGTGGGCAGGAGTAGGCAGGCTACGTAAATTCTGTTTGCACAGGCGTAACATTTTCTACGCTAAGAGCGTTGCCCACTGCGGCCATTGTAGACTTTGCAATCCATTGGAGTTCGGTTTAGTTCAACATTGATTTTGAAAATGGATTAAGTTGGATGTTTTGAGACCCCCAAAAACGTAATCATTGTCCTAACCTTTATGAATGTAGGCTATTGTACGTGTAACATAGTTATCTGGGTTCAGCAGACATATACCACAACAACCCGTCTGCTACGAGCAGAATAAACCCAACAGAATCCCAACTCTTGCGTAGTGGACGCAACGTTTTTTTAAACTCCCCCACTCCCCTACCCATTGGTTAACAGCTTCAATTTACGCAAATGTATGCTAGTTTGATATCCAGAATTGCATTTTGGATATCAAGAATTCGAATTGTTGATATCCAGAATTGAATTGTTGATATCAAGAATTCCAATTTTGGATATCAAGAATTGCATTTTGGATATCAAGAATTCGAATTGTTGATATCCAGAATTGAATTGTTGATATCAAGAATTCCAATTGTTGATATCAAGAATTGCATTTTGGATATCAAGAATTCCTATTTTTGATATCAAGAATTGCATTTTGGATATCAACAATTGGAATTCTTGATATCAAGAATTAATTATTGATATCCGAAATTAATTTTTGATATCAAAAATTGGAATTCTTGATATCCAAAATGCAATTCTTGATATCAAAAATTGGAATTCTTGATATCAACAATTCAATTCTGGATATCAACAATTCGAATTCTTGATATCAACAATTCAATTCTGGATATCAACAATTCGAATTCTTGATATCCAAAATGCAATTCTTGATATCCAAAATTGGAATTCTTGATATCAACAATTCAATTCTGGATATCAACAATTCGAATTCTTGATATCCAAAATGCAATTCTGGATATCAAACTAGCATACATTTGCGTAAATTGAAGCTGTAAACCAATGGGTAGGGGAGTGGGGGAGTTTAAAAAAACGTTGCGTCCACTACGCAAGAGTTGGGATTCTGTTGGGTTTATTCTGCTCGTAGCAGACAGGTTGATATATGTCTGTACAAGTGTTTGTAATGAAAAAGTCTCATCATCTCATAAGAAAGCTACGTGGACCACCCAACTAAAGAGGTACTGTACTAGTTTTGGCTTTTATACTTTGTTTAGTTTTGTTCGATAACTAGCATTACAGTCGAGCTAGCAAGCACACGTTAATGCTACTACTGTACTGTAGCTAGCTAGGCTAGCTAATCATGAGACCTGAAAATATATGAATATACTAGCTATACCAGGAGTCTCCAACCCTGTTTCTGAAGAACTACCTGCCTGTTGGTTTCAGCTCCAACACTAATCTAGCACGCCTGATTCTAATTATTATCTGGTTGATCAGGTAACTAGTGTAGATTAAGGTCAAATTAGTGTGGTTGGAGCAAAAACCAACAGGCAGTTCTCCAAGAACAGGTTTGGAGATCCGGACTATACCAACTGATGGGTAGCGAAATGTCATGCTACTGTGGTGACAACGTCCTATTTTCCCCAGATGTCCTCTTGATGGGATGTGGAACTAGGGGCAGTCAGAATTCTATTGATGGTATTGTTTTTAATCTAAGTCCCTTAAAACCTAACTCTGGACATGAAGCTAGTTTTTTATTCATTTAAAGTCTCTAATCGGGGTTTACATTTGACCTGGGACACTGCAGGGTGGGTGAGTGACAGTGATGAAGTAGAACAGTAAATTGCAGACTCGGGACTGAATAGAAGTTGAATACCCCTGATCTAAAACATGTTCCCTCTTATTTCTCTGGTTTCCTATTGAATTGTAGGTGGACCAGAGTCCTTGGATCATGACTACCGGGCCTGACAACACGAAGCTGACCTTGTCCAAAGCCCCTGTCCACAGCCCACATGGTGGACTTGTCTACCTGTTGTCCAACCGGGATTCAGCCTGAAGAAAGGACACAGTTCAACTATGTTTATTGAGCTGCTGGTCTTCTGAACATGCCAAAATATTAATGTGACTTTAAAGGTAATCCAATCTGATCTCACCAGCAGAAGCAGAAGACAACACCTCGTAGTCCGACTACTATTTGATTGATATTTGATATGTCGGCAACGTTAGATCAGAGGAATTTGCCCATATTGTGTACAAGCTTTTACCTTTACATCTCATGTGCTTGGGATAAGTAGTTGTTAGAGGGGCCAGGTATCAATGTAATGTTTTATGTGAAGCTATTAAATGAATCCAAAGTCACATTTATATTGTACAAATTATAATTGCTTTCTTTTAATAAAGTTTGTTTGCAATACACCATCTCCATCGTGTTTATTTCATTGTATTCATAAAATTGATAATATCTTCATTTATCTTACTAGCTAATGGATTGTACTGTGCCCTCTAATTATTTTGGCTGTCTATTCTGTTACTGCGGGTTCTCCATTGCATCATCACTGTGGGGATGAGATGGGTTGTCCATGATGGCCATCAGCTACTCTCAGCCTCCTTCTCCAAGCTCTCTAGCATGATCCCCAGCAGAGAACTCACCTTTGATAAAGAAAGTATCTTACATTTATATTTATTCATTTAGCAGACTCTTTTATCCAAAGCGACTTCCAAGAGAGAGCTTTACAAAAGTGCATAGGTCACTGATCATAACAATGAGATATCCCCAACATTGCAAGTAGTCAGACATGAATCATACATTGTGAAAAAAACTAAAATAAGTGCCAAAGGGAAGAATCATAAGAGCATGAAGTTAAACAAGTTACAATTGAACAACATGAACCTTAAAAGTGCACGAGTGTACCTGTGGAAGAGCAAACAACAGTAAACTACCTCACAGCGAGTACAGTAATTTTAAATCAGTTACAGCTAACCAACAAGAGCAGCAGGTCTCTAAGTAAGAGTCCTTCTGATCCTGGAAGAAACTAACATCATGTCCAGCACCTTTCCTGGGTACCGTTGTATTCCCGGAACAAGTGTGTCTTGAGCCTTTTCTTGAAGGTGGGGAGACAGTCAGTGTCTCTGATGGAAGTGGGGAGTTGATTCCACCACTGGGGGGCCAGACAGGGGAAGAGCTTGTGTTGGGACCGGGCGGTCTTGAGCGGTGGGACCACCAGACGGTTGTCAGAGGAAGACCGAAGGTGGCGGGTGGGGGTGTAGGGCTGGAGGAGAGACTCGATGTAGTCGGGTGCAGTCCCATTCACCGCTCGGAAGGTCAGTAACAGGGTCTTGAATCTGATACGGGCCGTGACGGGCAGCCAGTGAAGGGAGACGAGGAGCGGGGTAACATGGGAGCGTTTGGGTAGGTTGAAGACCAGACGGGCCGCTGCGTTCTGAATCCTCTGGAGAGGGCGGGTTGCGCATGCTGGGAGCCCGGCGAGCAGCGAGTTGCAGTAGTCCAACTTGGAGAGGACAAGTGCTTGGACTAGCAGCTGGGTGGAGTGCTCAGACAGGTATCTCCTGATCTTCCGGATGTTGTAGAGGGTGAATCTACACGACCGGGAGACAGCAGCGATGTGGGCTGTGAGGGAGAGCTTGTCATCCATGGTAACCCCGAGGTTCCTGGCAGAGGATGAAGGGGTCACCGTCGCAGATACCAGGGTGATTGAGAGATCATGGGAGATGGACGGTTTGGCCGGGATGATGAGGAGTTCTGTTTTGGCGAGGTTCAGTTGGAGGTGGTGCTTGGTCATCCAGGCGGAGATGTCTGTGAGGCAGGCCTCAATCCTGGCTGAGATCCCCGTATCGGTCGGGGGGAACGACAGGTAGAGCTGGGTGTCGTCAGCGTAGCAGTGGTAGGAGAAGCCATGGGAGGTGATGATTGGTCCAAGCGAGGTGGTGTACAGGGAGAAGAGGAGGGGTCCAAGGACGGAGCCCTGTGGGACACCAGTGGAGAGCTGGCGGGGGTCAGACACATCGCCTCCCCAGGAGACCTGGTAGGATCTTCCCGACAGGTATGATGAGATCCACTGAAGTGCAGTGCCAGTGATGCCAATCTCGGAGAATCTGGCGAGCAGGATCTGATGGTTAACCGTATCAAATGCTGCAGAGAGGTCCAGCAGAATGATGACGGATGACCTCGAGGCCGCTCTGGCAGACTGGAGGGCCGTGGTGACTGACAGGAGGGCAGTTTCAGTGGAGTGGCCCGTCTTGAAGCCCGATTGGTGGGGGTCAAGCAGGTTGTTCTGAGTGAGAAAGTTTGACAGTTGGTTAGATACAGTGCGTTCAATTGTTTTAGAAAAGAAGTGATACCGGTCTGTAGTTCTGGAGGACAGCTGGGTTAAGGGAGGGTTTTTTGAGTAGGGGTCTAACTCTGGCCTGTTTGGCAGAGGGGAAAGTGCCGGAAGTAAGAGAAGAGTTGAGGACATGGAAAAGAAATGTTATGATGGAGGGAGAGATGGTTTGAAAGAGAGGGGAGGGGACTGGATCAAGGGGACAGGAGGTGGGGCGATGAGAGAGAATGAGGTCAGAGATCTCTGCCTCAGATAGGGCCGAGAAAGAGTTGAGACATTTAGTAGGGTCAGTCATAGAGGGTGAGTGAATAGGAAAGGTTGGTTCAGGGAACCGACTGCTTTTTTCTCAAAGAAGGAGGAGAAGTCATCTGCTGTCAGAGTGGAGGGGGGTGGGGGTGGGGGAGGTGGGTTAAGAAGGGTGGAGAAGGTAGAGAGAAGTTTGTGAGGGTTTGAGGCAGAGTTAATTTTGTTCAAGAAGTAGTACGTTTTAGCATCAGTTATATGGGCGGAGAAGGATTTGAGGAGGGAGTGATACTTATCAAGGTCTAGACTGTTGTTAGACTTGCGCCATCTCCTCTCAGCTGCTCGAAGGGTGGAACGTTCTTCACGAATAACATCAGTGAGCCACGGGCAGGAGGGAGAAGATCGCGCAGGCCTAGTTGATAGGGGGCAGAGGGTGTCCAGTGATTCAGTTAATGTGGATAACAGCATGTTAGTGGCAGTGTCGGTGGGGTGGGACATGAACTCGTTAATAGGAGCTTTTTCCCTTCCACATGAACAACATAGGCCTACTTATGTCAAATGAGTTGGTTTTGGATTGTGTTGGACGGTTTAGCATCTATATCTCCAAGAGGAAAGTTTAGTAATTTTATTACAAATAATTGAAAGCTTAATGTATGCTTCAACGTAAGTAACTCAGAGCAAGTAGCCTACACATTTGAACAGTAGATGACGTAGTTCTGCCAATTTAGTGGAATTTAATCTGAACCCAGATAACTATGTTACACGTACAATAGCCTACATTCATAAAGGTTAGCACAATTATTACGTTTTTGGGGGTCTCAAAACATCCAATGGATTGCAAAGTCTACAATGGCCGCAGTGGGCAACGCTCTTAGCGTAGAAAATGTTACGCCTGTGCAAACAGAATTTACGTAGCCTGCCTACTCCTGCCCACATGATAGTCATTAGCATACATTGTTGATATCCAGAATTCAATTCTTGATATCAAGAATTCGAATTGTTGATATCCAGAATTCCATTCTTGATATCCAAAATGCGAATTCTTGATATCCAAAATGCAATTGTTGATATCCAAAATGCGAATTGTTGATATCCAAAATGCAATTGTTGATATCCAAAAATGCGAATTGTTGATATCCAAAATGCAATTGTTGATATCAACAATTCGAATTTTGGATATCAAGAATTCATTGATTAAATGATAAAACGGCTTGCCATAGATATGAACAATTCGCATTTTGGATATCAAGAATTCGCATTTTATGGCAAGCCGTTTTATCATTTAATCAATGAATTCTTGATATCCAAAATTCGAATTGTTGATATCAACAATTGCATTTTGGATATCAAGAATTCGAATTTTGGATATCAACAATTGCATTTTGGATATCAAGAATTCGCATTTTTGATATCAACAATTGCATTTTGGATATCAAGAATTCGCATTTTGGATATCAACAATTGCATTTTGGATATCAAGAATTCGCATTTTGGATATCAAGAATGGAATTCTGGATATCAACAATTCGAATTCTTGATATCAAGAATTGAATTCTGGATATCAACTATGGCAAGCCGTTTTATCATTTAATCAATGAATTCTTGATATCCAAAATTCGAATTGTTGATATCAACAATTGCATTTTGGATATCAAGAATTCGAATTTTGGATATCAACAATTGCATTTTGGATATCAAGAATTCGCATTTTTGATATCAACAATTGCATTTTGGATATCAACAATTCGCATTTTGGATATCAACAATTGCATTTTGGATATCAAGAATTCGCATTTTGGATATCAAGAATGGAATTCTGGATATCAACAATTCGAATTCTTGATATCAAGAATTGAATTCTGGATATCAACAATGTATGCTAATGACTATCATGTGGGCAGGAGTAGGCAGGCTACGTAAATTCTGTTTGCACAGGCGTAACATTTTCTACGCTAAGAGCGTTGCCCACTGCGGCCATTGTAGACTTTGCAATCCATTGGGGTTCGGTTTAGTTCAACATTGATTTTGAAAATGGATTAAGTTGGATGTTTTGAGACCCCCAAAAACGTAATAATTGTCCTAACCTTTATGAATGTAGGCTATTGTACGTGTAACATAGTTATCTGGGTTCAGCAGACATATACCACAACAACCCGCCTGCTACGAGCAGAATAAACCCAACAGAATCCCAACTCTTGCGTAGTGGACGCAACGTTTTTTTAAACTCCCCCACTCCCCTACCCATTGGTTAACAGCTTCAATTTACGCAAATGTATGCTAGTTTGATATCCAGAATTGCATTTTGGATATCAAGAATTCGAATTGTTGATATCCAGAATTGAATTGTTGATATCAAGAATTCCAATTTTGGATATCAAGAATTGCATTTTGGATATCAAGAATTCGAATTGTTGATATCCAGAATTGAATTGTTGATATCAAGAATTCCAATTGTTGATATCAAGAATTGCATTTTGGATATCAAGAATTCCTATTTTTGATATCAAGAATTGCATTTTGGATATCAACAATTCGAATTCTTGATATCCAAAATGCAATTCTTGATATCAAAAATTGGAATTCTTGATATCAACAATTCAATTAAGGGCATGCTAGCTCAACAGATCAATCCGTGTATTTTCATTTGATAACATGAAAAGAGGCGGCGCTTCCAGGCGCGTCGCAGCAGATCGCAGCCGATCGCTGGCAGTGTGTCCCAGGCGTCCATGTCCCTTTCCGCTCCCCATCCGCCGCTACGCCAAGCGTCTGCAATGATGGACGCCGCTACGCCAAGCGTCTGGCATTTTGTGAATAGGTAGATAAGGCAGCTAGCTCGCCATTATGCCATGCATAGCATTGGATTTACTGCTTCAAATTGAAAAGTGAGGCGATCTTTCGATTAAAATGAAGTTTCTTAACATATGTTGACAATTTTGTAAATTAAAAGTTGTAATTAACAAAGAAGTTTCTGCCTTTGTAACTATAATTTTAAAAGCCTTCAGGAAACAGTGCAACTGGCTGGCTAGGCAGGCTAGTTGTCATTGGTGTTTGCCTTTCCTCACAGCCCAGTCCCCGATAGAAGTAGGTTCCTAGTCAGTTTGCCAATGTTATCATCGTTGTTGAGTAAGAATATGATAGTTTGGAGAATAAGTAAAAAGTACAAAGGTGTATCGATATCCTTATCTACACTAAATTGTCAGTTTACTTGCTGTGCCAACTAGCACTAAATCCAATATATGTATAAACTTTGCATAAAAACGTCTACTTGTCTCAATGAATACAATAATGTCTAAGTGTCTTATGACCTTTTTCCCATTCAAATATGACAATTCTATGAATGTACTTATACCTCCTGGGGACCCAGAGATCAAGTCCCATCTAACACGGCACACAATGCCCAAACCCAATATTCTAATTCATGTAATTCTTCAATATTGAATCAAACTACTATAACCACTCCTGACTTGATTACATTTTTTTATTCAAATAATGATGCAGGCCTACACACTATAATAATTTTAACAGTTATTGTATTTTCATTGTTTACAGTTTGATTGATTAACAGTTTCATATAAACAATTCTAAACTGTATCATGCAAACACAAACACAGCGTGCCTGAAATGCAAGACACACGCAGTAATTAGCTGCATCCCCCAAATGAAAACACTACCCCCAAATATAAGTCAACTCCCCCCAAATAGGCTGACTTGCTCACCTTCAGTTCCCCCAATACAAAGACATGCTCTCCCAAATGCGAAATGTGATCCTGTATCCAGTGATACAACAAGCGGCCCGCCCCCCCCACCAGGGCAGTACAAAGGTAAAAGGGCCTATGGTGACTACACAAAAGGCATCAACCAATAAATGAAACCACATCACTGCAAATTACTATTACCATACACAACCACTGTAATACACTGCAAACTAGGCCCCAGCTATGTACTACAAGCCACTGGCTCTCCAATAGGATAGGTATACAGTTCCCACAAATAGTCCCCCCCTCCTCAGAAGCCTCAATCAGAAGCCCTTGGTTTAATGCCACGGGCCAACCTGAGAGCCCGGTGTGTCACCTTTAACTCTGGGGACCCTGATCAGTACAGGCAGGCCAGATACAACCTTCTGAAAGCCATCAAAAGCAGCAAAAAGGGCTTACAGGACCATGGTGGAGTCCAGCTACCATGGCTCTGACCCCAGGCACATGTGGAGTGGAGCAATCACAGACTACAAAGGGGGAGGCTACAGTGAGACCCAGTCCTCTGTCATGCTACCAGACGAGCTGAATGCAGTCTACGCTCGCTTTGAGAGGGACTCTTTGAGGGGGACTTGAGAGGGAATCACTGCCTTCCACCCTGGACCCTATGCAGTTTGCATACCGGTCCAACAGGTCTACAGACGATGCCATCACCCTGACTATGCACACCGCTCTCCCCCATCTGGACAAAGGAATACATATGTGAGGATGCTGTTCATTGACTAAAGCTCAGCATTAAACACCATCATCCCCTCCAGACTGGTCTCCAAGCTTGTGGACCTGGGACTAAGCACCTCCCTATGCAAGCAAGTGGATCTTCCACTTGCTGACGGGGAGACCACAGGTCATCCACACTGATCACCAACACAGGCACCCCCCAGGGCTGTGTGCTCAGCCTTCTCCTGCTCTCCTTGCCACGCACAGTTCCAACGTCCTCGTTAAGTTGCTGACGACACAACCATTGTGGGCCTTATCTCTGACAGTGACGAGACATCATGGTGTCAGGACAATAACCTCTCTCTCAATGTGAACAAGATAAGGAGATTATTGTGGATAGGAGGTGGCAGGAGGAGGAGCATGCCGCTTCAGGTCAGCAGAAAGCAGGTCAGCTGTGTCAGGTTCCTAGGGGGTGAACATCAGCAATGATCTCACCTGGTCTGCTCACAGGGTAGTTAAAGCTGCCTGGAAACGCCTGTTCTTCCTGAGGAGACTGAATAAGTTTGGCATGGACTCATCCTCAGTAACTTTTACTTTTAGATGCACAATAGAGCATACTGACTGGTATGGGAGCTGCACAGACAGGGACCCTAGACAAGGCCCTACATAGTGTGGTCAGGTCTGCTGAGTTCATCATCAGCAGGAAGCTCCCAGCCCTACAGGACACCTACCACACATGATGCCTGAGGAAAACTTGCAGGATTCTATGAGACTATTACCACCACCCATCCTTCAGTCTTTTTAAGAATTTCAGTGCCCAGTCTGACCTTGTGTTGTTCTGTGCATCTGACAATAAAAGACTTGAATTGGAACTCAGCTAACAATCAGATTAAATGGTAGAACAGTGGTGAAAACCGATCCTTCTGTGGACACAAAACAACTTAAAATACATGAAATGGTATTAAATTTTAAAACCAGCACATACAACTCATATTCACCTCTTGTTTGTGTTGTAGAAAAAACATCACACTGTTGTAATTATGAAGATGGGTAATGTTTATGGATTTACTGAAACTTCTAATCAATTTTTAGTATGCGCTATATTATTGGAAACCAGATGCAAAGCTGTTGACTGATTATTGTTATCCCTAAACAATGTTAGAAGAAATAAAGCCCAACATATGATGGTTTTGATAATTATGAGATGAGGGGGAGACAATATGTCTGTGCTTTCATAAAGAACCAGGAAGCCCAGATATAACTTATGAGACATATTTGTGGCCTTACGCCCAGGAGCCTAGTGCAGCTGGCTGTTCAAGGTCAGAGTGGGCCTAAATTGGGAGATTTGTCTATGAAGGAAAGTAGCCTACCTGTAATTTGATTCCCTACGACAAGGGACCCACTGGGTAAGAATGCCTAATGTATATGTAATCAACAAATATTGTACCCTATTAACATACAATGGGGAGAAGACTATAACAGTTAAATGTCAGGAGACAACTTCAGTGTGATCCCAGAATCACGCTCACGTTCTATTGGGAACCTTTCTTACATGAGAACCAATAAAACACTGCACTTTTTTCTACCCTGCTGAGTTCCAGTGCTGTTATGCTCTAAACTTTGAGAATTGATTGAAGACGTACAGAACATTTTATAAATCATTTGTCAGGGACACATAAAAAGGCTCTCTCTTGATAGTGACTTGGCTCTCTCTTAATAGTGACTTAGGACTCTAGCCAATTCTATTGTCCAAACATTGAAAGCAGGCACAAGGACAAGTAACTTTAAATGCAAAAACATTGTTTATTATCAAAATAGTAAGATAATCAATACATTATGACTGACTATGATTATGGGCCTCTGCACGACAAATAAATCTATAAATGTTTTGCTGGCTATAAAACCAGCAAATATACATTTTACAACACTGAAAACATTACTAGAATGTGATGCATACAATACGAAATTTAACAAACATGACATGACAATCTTGTGCTTAATCTATATTTACACATCACACAATTTTCTACGGTAATTTCGGAGTCTAATTCAGGTCTGCAAATACAGCCCAACACTAGCTAGCTGAAATAGCCACGATCATGTAGGTTACTTTTATTTTTTCTCTCCGATTGATAGCTAGCTAGCCTACAGTTGCCAACTTTGGACCGGTTACAGCTAACTTAGGCTACCACATAATAGCATAGCTAACTTACCACATAGGCTAATGTCCGACGCTTGGCGTAGCGGCGTCCATCATTGCAGACGTTTGGCGTAGCAGCGTCCGTGATTGCAGACGCTTGGCGTAGCGGCGTCCGTGATTGTCAGACGCTTGGCGTAGTATGGCGAGCGTAAAGGGACATTCCTAGGCTTACCAGGAGAAGGAGAAGCCTAACCATACGTCGCCGCCAGACCGTGTGGATTTTTTGAATGGAAGTGAATGGGACTGCAAACGAGAAACTGGCGGCGACGTGGCGGCGACAGCATGTAAGGAACGTCTACCGGCGGCGAGGTCGCGGCGACGCGTGTTCGAAAGTATAAAAAATACTTACGCCTACTAAGTACGTCTGAGATAAGTACGTCGTCACTAAGCCGTGTGAGACACACGTCGTCGCCAAACAACACACCTACTAAGTAGCTACGTCGCCGCCGTCACTGACTTCGATTTTGTGCAGCATGCGTTGGTCTGAAGATAACCACGCCCCTCTCGTTTGCATGTGAGATCGGAAATAAATGTGGAGGGTGTCACGGCCACAGCCGTGCCCCCTCTGTGTTTGGTTTTGCCCTGCCCTAGTGTTTCCCTGTCTCATTGTCTTCACCTGTGTCTTGTTGAGTTCTCGTTAGTTTCATTGTGTCCACCTGTGTCTTGTTTGGTTCTGTGTATTTAGGTTCCTGTTTTGTGTCAAGTCTTTGTCTTTGCATTACCCTTTGTTGCTGCGTGTTCCCCTGTCTGTGTCTCAGTTTCAGTATTAAACTCTTCATTCAACAATGCCTGCTGACTTCCCTGCATTTGGGTCCAACCCCACTTCACGGCGTGACAGAATGCAAAGACCAAAATTGGACCCAGCGGTGAGTTCCCCGAACCCTTTCTTGGGGACCAGGCTTGCCTTTGGTGGACCCCGAAGCCTGCAGCGGAGGGCCCACCCCAAATCCTGTTTCCTGCCTCGGCTCCAGCCCCAGCCCGAACCTCGACTCAAGCCTCGGTCCTGCCCTGGGCCCCTGCCTCATCCAGAGGTTGTGCCGCCCAGTGCCTCGACCACCGAGGCTGTTCCAGCCCGGGAGTTTCGGCCGCCTGCCGCCGGAACCCAGCCCCGGTCCTGTCCGGAGCCCCAGCCTTGTACCTTCCCTGTGCCCCAGCCCCGCTCCTTGCCGGAGCCCCAGCCTCGTACCTTCCCTGTGCCCCAGCCCCGCTCCTTGCCTGTGCCCCAGCCCCGCTCCTTGCCTGTGCCCCAGCCCCGCTCCTTGCCTGTGCCCCAGCCCCGCTCCTTCCCTGTGCCCCGGCCCCGCTCCTTGCCTGTGCCCCAGCCCCGCTCCTTGCCTGTGCCCCAGCCCCGCTCCTTGCTTGTGCCCCAGCCCCGCTCCTTGCTTGTGCCCCAGCCCCGCTCCTTCCCTGTGCCCTGGCCTCGCCCTGAGGTTGTGCCGCCCAGCGCCAGTCCGCCCGAGGACTTCTGGCCGCCTCCTCCTCCGCCCGAGGACATCTGGCCGCCTCCTCCTCCGCCCGAGGACATCTGGCCGCCTCCTCCTCCGCCCGAGGACTTCTGGCCGCCTCCTCCTCCGCCCGAGGACTTCTGGCCGCCTCATCCTCAGCCCGAGGACTTCTGGCCGCCTCATCCTCAGCCCTGAGGACTTCTGGCCGCCTCCTCCTCCGCCCGAGGGCTTCGTGCCGCCCCCTCCTCACCCCGGGGACATCTGGCCGCCGCCTGTGCTCCCAGGCGCCACCTCGTCCGCGCTCCCAGGCGCCACCTCGTCCGCGCTCCCATGCGCCCCCTCGTCCTCGCTCCCAGGCGCCCCCTCGTCCGCGCTCCCAGACGCCCCCTCGTCCGCGCTCCCAGGCGCCACCTCGTCCGCGCTCCCAGGCGCCCCCTCGTCCGCGCTCCCGTGCGCCACCTCGTCCGCGCTCCCGTGCGCCACCTCGTCCGCGCTCCCGTGCGCCACCTCGTCTGCGCTCCCAGGCGCCACCGTGTTCGCGCTCCCAGGCGCCACCGTGTTCGCGCTCCCAGGCGCCCCCTCGTCCGCGCTCCCATGCGCCACCGTGTTCGCGCTCCCAGGCGCCACCGTGCCGCTCCCGGTTGGTTCCCTGGACCTGCTCTGGGCCCCAGGCTGTTCCCCGGACCTGCCCCGACCCTCTGCCCTGCCTCCAGGTCGACCCCCGGACCTGCCCCGACCCTCTGCCCTGCCTCCAGGTCGACCCCCGGACCTGCCCCGACCCTCTGCCCTGCCTCCAGGTCGACCCCCGGACCTTCCCCGACCCTCTGCCCTGCCTCCAGGTCGACCCCCGGACCTGCTCCGACCCCCTGCTCGGCCTTGTGGGACGTCAGGTGACGTCCCTTGAGAGGGGGGTACTGTCACGGCCACAGCCGTGCCCCCCTGTGTTTGGTTTTGCCCTGCCCTAGTGTTTCCCTGTCTCATTGTCTTCACCTGTGTCTTGTTGAGTTCTCGTTAGTTTCATTGTGTCCACCTGTGTCTTGTTTGGTTCTGTGTATTTAGGTTCCTGTTTTGTGTCAAGTCTTTGTCTTTGCATTACCCTTTGTTGCTGCGTGTTCCCCTGTCTGTGTCTCAGTTTCAGTATTAAACCCTTCATTCAACAATGCCTGCTGACTTCCCTGCATTTGGGTCCAACCCCACTTCACGGCGTGACAGAGGGGTAATAAATGTGGAGTGGTAATAAATGGGGGGGGTAAAAATGTGGAGTGGTAATAAATGTTCAGTGGTAATATATGTGGAAATAAATGTGGAGTGTAAAAGTCTAAAAAAATAAATAAATGTGGCATTAGGAAATAAAAGTCCCATTAAATAAATAAATGTTGTCTTTACAAAAACGTCATTTTGAAATAAATACATTTATTATTTATATATTTATTGCCATCTTTTTAAATTTTAGGCTTTATTTCATAGCCATATTTATATATAATTATTTACAGATCTATTTATTTATTTAATTTTGACTAAATTGGCGTTCCATATAGTCGTAGCCCGACATTAAAAACATTTTATAGTCGGTTGACTGATCGCGTTGTTGTACCCAGTCAAAAAAATGAACACACAGTGAACATCATGAACATTCAATGGTCTAGCCAGTTATCCTAGCAAAACATGTAGCATAATGTTCTTTATTTATTGCCAGGACACAGTTCAAATAGCTAGGCATAGGTCAAATTGAAAGCTAATTCGTTTGGAATTTCTAGGCTTAACTTGATGTTATGTTGATGTTCAGCCTATTCAATTTAAAATGTGTAGGCTAGCCTACAAACAATTAGCATACTAGCTACAGGCTAAGGGCGAATCTAGGTTTTAAAACATGCTCAAAATGAATACTGGATCGGGGCTTAACCCGGACCTAGGAACTAGAGAAGGTTTTGAGGCGAGGTGAAATCCGAATTTATTCTTGGCATTAGGTGCGTTCGACATGACCTCGCTTCATGCAGCGCTGCAGCCGGCTGCAGGCGGCTGACTTGAAACAGTGAATTCTGGTTAGACTTTTTGTCCGACTTGAGACGGCGCCGAGGCTAGGTCACTGTGACGTAGGACGTAGCCATCAAAGTACCGTGAGATCGATTCGAGAACTGCCGGCTGTGTAGCCGAGCGCATTTTCTCAAGAGCAACTGCACGGCTTCAAATGACGACACAGCTATTTCATGATTGGCCAGACTCACACACGACAACTTTGACGCTTGTTTGGTAATTATTCTGACACCTTCAGTTTCGCCAATGCTCAAATCCGGACCAACAATTTGATTGAATAAAACATTTGTTGAAGAAAGGGTTTTGGGCCACCTCTTCTACCAACGGAAAGACTAAGTTTAATTATAAATAAAGTAACGTAAGCAAACAGCGCATGATCGGCCATGACTGACATCAACGCAGCAAACCACGAGAAGCTGGAATGTCCAACTTCACAAAGCCGTTTTCAACTCCTCCCCGACTGCAAGCGGCTACTCTCGCCGGTCGTTTCATGCAGCCGCAGTCCATGTCGAACGCACCTATTAATTTCAGTGCAAAATGCGTTGGACTCGTATTGTAATATTCTCCGGAAATTATAACCCAAATTTGATTTGGACCTGAAAGATTCAGGGCTTTTGACAAAACATATTTTTCCCAACCTTGCAGGATTTATGAAGTGACAGATCTTTCTTTTTACCTGCCTTTTTCAGTTCCTGCTGGCATATTTTCCCCATCCATTTTATTATTTTCGCATCAGCTTAAATCTTGCTAACTCCACAACAAAAAAATATTGTTTAGGGTTGTCTCCGTGGCAACAACCTTACACGCACTTGTGTTTGAGAAAGAGAGGGCGACAACTGAAAACGCCACTTTTTAATGCACGGTCTGATCATGCGCTTATTTAGATTAAAACCTAGCTTAGTTTACTTATCAGTCATTCACACAGTAACTTAACACATATTGTTTTATTCAGTCTGTGAAAGAGAAAGCAGGCGATCTGCTGGACCAATTTTTGAGTGGGCAGAGCAGCCCACCGTGAATTCTCCCGAAGGAACCAACGCGCTTCGGCCCAAAATCTGAATATTTTTTTGGGCGTGAGAAATTGGTTGTGTGGCGTGAGTGCGTGTGAAAACATGCAAAAGCGTGTGTCACACGGCGAAACCGTGAGAGTTGGCAGCTCTGCTTTAACATGTTCTAAAAACCTTTAATCGTTTGTGTACATTAGTTTGAATATGTAATGTTTTCATCCCAACAGTAGGGGGTGCACAAGCACCCCTGCACCTGTTGTAAAATCCTCTATGCTACAGACTGTGTACAGTTGGCTACTCTTACACTATAGCTCTCAATAAAGACATTTTAACACATAAAACATATAGCCTTGCGACTTTATTTCACTCGATAAGGTTTGAAAAAACAAGTCAGTGACGGCGGCGACGTAGCTACTTAGCAGGTGTGTTGTTTGGCGACGACGTGTGTCTCTCACAGCTTAGTGACGACGTACTTATCTCAGACGTACTTAGTAGGCGTAAGTATTTTTTATACTTTCGAACATGCATCGCCGCGACGTCGTCGCCAGTAGACGTTCCTTACATGCCGTCGCCGCCACGTCGCCGCCAGTCTCTCGTTTGCAGTCCCATTCACTTCCATTCAAAAAATCCACAGTCTGGTGGCGACGTATGGTTAGGCTGCTCCTTCTCCTGGTAAGCCTAGGAATGTCCCTTTCCTCTTGCCATAGGCGTAGCGGCGTCCATCATTGCAGACGCTTGGCATAGCGGCGTCCGTGATTGCAGACGCTTGGCGTAGCGGCGTCCGTCATTGCAGACGCTTGGCGTAGCCGCGTCCGTGATTGCAGACGCTTGGCGTATGCGGCGTCCGTGCTTGGAGACGCTTGGCGTAGCGGCGTCCATCATTACAGACGCTTGGCGTAGCGGCTTCTGTGATTGCAGACGCTTGGCGTAGCGGCGTCCGTGATTGTCAGACGGGATACACGTCACACGCACTAATACAATGTTTACAAAGGTAACGTCGCCCCTACGTCCCGCGCTATCAAAGTTTCCTCACGTACTACGTCGCCACGTCGCCGCCATCACCCCCATTGGGAACCAATGATAAAAAGGCTGAGACGACACGCACATTGTGGGCAAAGCTAGTATACATTGTATGTTGTTTGTGTGTGTGAGGGCACTTGTCACCCCCCATAACAATGCACCATCTAGTTAAAGTAATCTGTATATGTGTGTTTCACTGACATCTTAATCCCGATTGCATTACGGCCACTGTGCATTAGTATGATAAACTAGAGAGCATGCCATTTCTGGGGAAATTGTGAGGGT